>OZ037997.1:22967783-23220283 GCA_964035705.1 Porites rus | reverse complement strand
AATTTCGATCGCATGATGTTGAAGATGTGCGAGGCGGGAATTAGACAAACAACAATTAAGTTAAGAAGTGTTTGATAGGATCTTGAAACTGTTCTATCAATCAGTCATTCTTGAACAGTCTTACATTTCCGCCAGCATTTACCGTATCCTTCCTTTCAAAAAGGAAAATTATGACTTTATTGCTTAATTATTAACACTCCACAATGTCCGGTGTCGTGACTGCATGGAATATTGTTGGAAGATCGATTCGCCTGATGGCAGTTCGGCCAGACTAAGGGCCTCTTCATATGAGCCCGGTTGACCGGGCTGGCTCGGTTACGGGGATGAATTTTGCTTTGGGTTCATATGAGAAATTTCAGCCCGGTTTCCGAGATGAGAAAAGGTCAAAGATCCTGGGTACGAGTTCTGGCGCCATATTTAGGAAACAAAGCAAACATAGCGAAACACAAAAATTTTAACTTTTGGGCCTATCTTAGCATCGGTAATTCTTAAAGCTGTATCACTGCAGTTAAATGGGATGCTTATGATGTGGAAAATACAGCAGCCAATGCAAGATGATGCCATCCGGACCGCCAGAATTCATCCCGCCGTTCATCCCGGTAACCGGGATGAAGTGTTCATATGGCAAAATTTCCAGCCCGCCTACCGAGATCTCGGTTGGAAAAACCGAGATCTTGGGAACCGAGCCAGCCCGCCCTCTCATATGAACACATCGAAAATTTTACAAAGGATTTAGAGGTGAGGCGAGATCTCGGAAACCGGGCCAGCCCGGTCAACCGGGCTCATATGAAGAGGCCCTAAGTCGAATCGCCTGATGTGTATTTGTCGTTCTTTAAGCCTGAGAAAAAGGAATAAGCATGGAAAGACAGTGACTGCAGATGTGGCATCCAAGGTTAACTCAAGGCTGTCAATACCCACCACGTCTTCAAATATTGAGAATTGATAGGGAAGGGAGGATAGATGACATACTGGTTGACTCCAATCGTCACAAATTTGCAATGACACAAAACGTGTGAAAAAGATGTTGTTGACATTGTTATATTTGAGCTGATTCGTTTACTTTTTACCAATCACATTATTATTACCATCGCATGCCGGAGTTTATGAGGAAATGTATGGGCGGCCATTACCACTAAAAATACAATCATGTCAAATAGCACAGACAGAACACAAATGGTCTAGTGATGAATTATGAAATGGTTCAAATGATAAAGAAATGATCATTCTTAAAATAAAATAGTCTGGTTGTTTTGTGTGAAGTGGTTCACCTAAACTACAAATGATCGGTCAGATGAGAAGCTGTCCACTGGTAGATGTTAAAACGATATCACCAAACAAGAATTGGTTTGTTTAAATTACAGTCCATCAACAATCAATGTGCGAAATGATTGAGCTTGACAACGAAGTATGATTATTTGAACACGGCCTCCATGAAAAGCAGTTTTTATTTTTTACATTTTGTACCCAGTTTTGTTTGTAGTTAGGAAGATAGGCAGATACTTGGGTTAATTTTTGCTGGGTCGTGCCGCTGGCCTCTCAGAACCCCAATCCCATTATAGTCTATTCTGTGGCCAAACATAGAACCCATCCTAGTTACAACTGGGAAACTGTAATTTTGATGATCCCACTTAGTAACGTTCTGTTTATATATCTACTTTATAAAGCCTTTTAACTAGGTCAACCTGAAGTGAATTGACACATTGGTTAAACTTAATGAAGTAAAAATATTCCCATTTTTAAATCCCTATCTATCTGAATTTTCTGATTCCCCAAATCCCAAAAATCTGCGATCCTGTTCTAGTTACTCTAATGAAAATGTAACCCAATTATAGTCAGTCCAGCTGTGAAGATGCAACCCCATCCAACGGCAAATCCCCATTATCCTATTACTAGGAAGGGGGTGTTCCTACAGGCTTAGTCCCCTGCAGGCTCCTATTATTCTCTTTTGGACACTAAGAAGTCTCTGTCAGATATTATCTTGCATTTACATTGCCTGATCTGTACACTTTTTTAAACAGAATTTTTCTGGACATAAGGATTTGCCACCTGGTCAGAGACCACCAGCGTACCCATCTCAACACACTTCAAACTTCAGTATTGGAATTTTACCTGGACAAAAGCTTGACATTCACTCAAGAACAACATATGTGAAACATCAAGTCAGACCGGTAAGTAAAGATAATAAAATGTTAGGGTGGGGTGAATAGAAGTCAGTACGTTGGTACCCTGGGAGCTCATAGCTTCAGCCTTTGGCTGAAGATACACCAACTAGCAACTGACTCAAAGCATCTCTTCTGCACTCAATTGCCACACCCAAGAAAAACCACTGGTGCCCATGGTACCTGTGGTGGTGGTTGGGGGTGGAGGCGAGGGGGGTACTCAACCAATATTTGGGTATAGGTCGGGCTGCCAAAGGTTTGAAACCCTGATCCTGAATAGGACAAAGAATGTGGACACTTTTTAGGACCTGCCCAGACTTGCCCAAAATAATTTGTATACCCTGTTCAGGACAGACTTGTGCAAAAATTATACACCCTGTTTAGGGTAAAGAGCACAAAAACCATAATCTGTCCAGTGGCACATCCCCGTATAGGTCATATAAGGGAGTACCTCCCCCCAGGCCAGGGTAGTAGATTGGAGGAGGAAAAAAAAAAGCCTCAGTACAAAAATGGTGAGTCATGTTACTTTTTGCTAGGGGGGTAGTTTTTATTTTGCTCAGCCTAAATAATTATTGTACTGAATAATGGTTTGGCTTATTTAGTGTTATAGTTGCCCATGAAGAAAAAAACAAATAATTATAATCAGCAAACTTACTTATGCGATGATACTTTAACAGGCTGAAGAGGTCCATGAGGATAAAATTAGATGGAACAGTCAAATGGCTGGAGAGGATATGATTCAATCAACAAGGCATCAGGGCTCTCAAGAGGTTTATAGTTTTGAATTTGCACTACATAAAAATATGCAATGACGTTATCGGTAATAAAAACTGTTATTGACAGTAAGATTAGAAGCAGTATGTTAAAAATTTTGAATGTTAAAGACTTAAGGTGGCTCGATATAGTTTTTCATGGTCAATACCTCCCAACTTTGAGCATAAACTGCGTCGCCATAAACAAGGATTTGGAAAAATTGACACCACAGTTGTATTAGATAAAGAAGAAAATTTGTTATGATCAGGGTAGCAATGACATCGGAGTAGTCATAGCAACGAAATGACGCCATAACCTATTTTACTTCCAGCAGTATTTCTCGGCACTGGGAACTGTTCTTCCAAAATCGTTTACTGGAGCTTTTACCTACGATAGCTGCCTCGATGTTCGTGAAGTTTAAGCGAAATCTGTAAGAGCGTTATCGAGATATTTTGAGATGAAGTTTTTCTGGTTAGAAATACGGTGAAAAATTGACAATCTTGATGTTCGACTGTTATCTGTACTAAACGAAGCGCTTTTGACATGCAATTTCACCTCATAGTAGTTTCAATCTTGTTAAAAACGTGTGTGAAAGATCATGGAGATACCTCCAGCCGATTGCTAGAAAGGAGGATTTGATTAGTATGTATCAAGGCACTCTTGTTAGCGGTAATGTAAACATTTCGGTCTACTTTAACAAATTAGCGAATAATTTTTAAACCGCTCGATAAATTTTTTAGAAAATTTAAGAATCTTGAGATTAACCCTCCTTTTATATGACCTCTTAGTTTCAAGATTATTGATATATTGTAAGGCAGTAAAATAAGGGCTTGAATTCGCTAACATTTTGTCAGAAATTTTGTGTTTACAAGTGAGAGCCTCTCATTATTCAGAGGTATTGTCTCCAAGTTTCATATTTTCGTGCATAACAATAGCCAGCAGTTTTGCATATGTCAAATGCATTGTTAGTTACTGTTGTTCACGTGAAAATGAAACTTTGAGACAATACCCTGAATAATAAGACTCTCACTTGTAAAGACAAAATTTCTGACAAAATATTAGCGAATTGTAGCCCTTATTTTACTATCTTACAATATATCAATGATCTTGAAACTAAGAGGTCATATAAAAGGACGGTTTATCTCAACACTCTTAAATTTTTTAGAAAATTTATCGAGCGGTTTAAAAATTATTCGCTAATTTGTTATAGTAGACCGAAATGTTTACATTACGGCTAACAAGAGCGCCCCGATACGTACTAATCAAATCCTTCTTTCTAGCAATCGGCTGGAGGTATCTCCATGATCTTTCACACACGCTTTTAAAAAGATTGAAACTACTATGAAGTGAAATTGCATGTCAAAAGCGCTTCGTTTAGTACAGATAACAGTCGAACATCAAGATTGTCAATTTTTTACCATATTTCTAACCAGAAAAACTTCATCCCAAAATATCTTGATAACGCTCTTACAGATTTCGCTTAAACTTCACGAACATCGAGGCAGCTATCGTAGGTAAAAGCTCCAGTAAACGATTTTAGAAGAACAGTTCCCAGTGCCGAGAAATACTGCTGGAAGTAAAATAGGTTATGGCGTCATTTCGTTGCTATGACAACTCCGATGTCTTTCTAACCCTGATCATAACAAATTTTCTTCTTTATCTAATACAACTGCGGTGTTAATTTTTCCAAATCTTTGTTTATGGCGACGTAGTTTACGCTCAAACTTGGGAGGTATTGACCCTGAAAAACTGTATCGAGCCACCTTAACCCGCTAGTTGTTCGGATTCCTCTGAAAGCCAGGACTTCAAATAGACCAAACGTATCCGCAAAGATTTCTCAAAGTCCAAAAGAAGTTAAGACACTGTTAAGAAAATTTCAGAAATTCTCAAAAAAGCGAACATTGGATTCTTGGGCGTCATTAGGAAGTACAGAAAATGAAAAAAACAGTTTGGTAGTTTATACCGACTTTCTGTGCCAAAAAAATGTTAAGAAATACGTTTTGCAGTATTTCCAAAATATATATGGTGAAGACTGTGAGATTACTTTGCCTGCAGATGAAGGACCATAAAATAACCGTGCACTTTCAGTTAAGCTTTTTATGTAGTTTAAGTTCCTTAAAGGTATTTAGGACATTTAGGGAGTCATGGGTTCAAATCCTAGCTGATTTTACCCATGCTTTTGACGTTTGAGTAAAGATTTTCTGGCAGAAATTAGAACAACCAGGGGTTATTTTTCCCTCAACAGATGAACTTTTCCACCACATATTACAAGGTTCATGACCTTCTTGGCAGACGGCGAGGTCCTGGTGTGAAAAGACTCCCACCTATAAACTACACTTATGACATCATTACAGGTAAAGGCAGCAATCTTCATGTGACATTATTTTAAAGCAGCAGGCAGGACATCCTGTTTTTTCTACCAGCATAATATAACTAAATATTTGGAGAAGAAAGGAAAAAACAGAAACCTATTTAATACATTGGCACGAGCCAAAGGCCTTTTGAGTGTTCCTCTCAACATCTTGTATTGGCATGGGTTATAATATGAGGGTCGCAAAACGGAATAGGATTTCATGAACCAGGGTTTCATAGACAAATGGGGGCGAGATTCAGGATTGAATCTACTGCACAGTAATTTTTAGGGAGTTATTACAACTCCAAAAATGGAGAAAAAATTTTAGGCATAGGATAACTCTTTTTTTGGGTTATTTTTAACTCCAAATCTGGCGCGATTTTTACTCCTGAAAAAGAGTTCTTTAAACTCCTTTTTGGAGTTAAAATAACTCCCAAACTAATAACTCCACTGTAAAGTGTTAAATTAACCCCACTAGAGGAGTTATTATAACTCCTTGAAAATTACTGTGTTCATGTATGCCTTGTATGCTTGGGATGCTGAAAATAATCATCGGGATTACGATATTGAGAGAAAATTTAGGTAGGGATGACCCTATAACACGACAGTATTAAAAAGAAAACAAATAAATGAAAAGCTTGGTAGATTACTTGTATGAATTGAATAGCTTTAAGTAGGAGCAAGGATTTTTGAAAGTTTTCTATGAATTTATTGGTAAAACAACCATGCTTTTTGTTATACAATCAGAGGGCGCGAAGTCTCTGTGTTATCATAAATTGTTGTCTTCCACGCCATGATCAATAATCACAATCCTATTTTTCGTTAAGTCTTACTCTTGAACGATGGAGGAAAGATATCCACTATTTTGCAGGTGAACCCCTTACCAGACAGATGGGTGATGACTACAGGCTTACTTCAGGAAACAGGATTCTAAACAAAGCTCGGCAAAATGACAGAGGACAGTTCCTTCTGGGATGATTGTAATAGATCTAGAGGTTCTCAGACATTATGGACAGTTCTTCCTTCAAAACTTTTAGAATTTGTCTTATGATGGAAATCACTATAAAGTTAAGAAGTATGCCGAATTGAAAATTATAAATGTGCAAGTGAAATGCAAATTTAAAGACTCATAAGGTAATATAAGAGAATTTTTCTCTTGGGTAATAATATTTTTGCTATGCTCAATGGAGCTCTAAAGACAATTTCAATTATTTTTGGTCATGGAGGGCACTGGAATGTACTCCATTTGTATGTTAATTTATTTTCCAAGAAATGTAGTTGGCAGAAAAAATGAAAAATGTTTGCGACCCTGTAAGGCTTGTTGTTGAAATTTATGTGTGACCTTTGGTGGTAACTGTGGAGTTTCTTCTAAAATTATGAACAGCATTCACTGATTTGCACTTTTTTACTGTGAGCACTGCAATGGACAAAAAAAAAGTGAATATTTCCCACAAAAAGTGTTTCAAATTAAATTACTCTACCACTCTTGTTCTGAGCTGTTCTTTTTTTATCGCAAAACATTATGTCACACCAGTTCAACTGTTAGCTTAGTCCTTTGAGATGATGCTGACCAGGATCAGTGATCCGAGATCACTCGGATCATGGTAGCTAATCAAATAAACCGATGAATCCACTCTGAACAAGGATTCATCAGTTCATTTGATCTACCATGATCTGAGTGATCTCGGATCACTAATCTTTCCGGGTTTTCCATATAAATTGTAAGCGCTCAATAATTACCCTTGTAGCAGGGCGTGCCTTGTAGTAACGTATCCACCGTGGTGGCGGTAAGGTTTACATAAGGAGCGCTTACCATTTGTATGGTAAACACAGAAATTCCGGGGAGAATTCAAATGGAATGGTTCATCCCGGTAGAAATTTTCCGGAAAAAAAGTAATACCTTTTGAGGTATTACCGTTTTCCCGTTTTTACTGAAACGACCAAAATTTTCTGTACCATTTGTTTGGATTACTAGTGCCAAGCTTCATGTCGAAAGAAAGCGAAAAATTTACCGGTATTTTTGAAAATGGTACAACTCAATCCCGTTCCTGTTTTCAGTGCCCAAAAAAATATCAATACCATTTGACGGAAATTTTTCACCGAAATTTCCGTACAAACGGTAAGCGCTCAAGGAAAGAATTCAATTACCACTGGAATGGTTTGGTACACCAACATGGCCGTCGTTTTATTGTTTTAAGACACCAATATGACGGATGTGATCGGTTATTTTAACCATTTGAGCAATAAGACTGATCAGCATCAAATTTCTCCTTGTAATATCAATGCTTTGTAAAACAGAGTGGTCATGAGAATTACAGACATGATCACACATGATGAATTTTCTTGTTATTTTATCACCTTCTCCCCACCACTTCTGTGGGAAATGAAAAGGGGCAACAAATGAGAATTCAAATTTTGATCTTAGGGTTTTAAGGGTTATTTTAGTAATCAGAAAAGTGGGCGCGAAGGGAGAGATGCCGGGGCGGGGGGAGAAAAAGTGCTGCTCCGAATCACCCCTGCTTGCACTTCCTTTTTGTCTCCAGTACCCCATTTTTAACTGAAGTCCGTGCTCGCCTGTCAACCTTGGAAAGGCTTGGCTGAGGGTGGACTCGTGAGAACATAGTCTTTGAATACAGAAGGCAAACTATATATTTTTTCATTACATTTATTAGTATGCATATAAATCACAAGTAGAATATTAGTGGGTTACATTGACAAAACCATTACACGTAAAAATCAGCCTTATGCTCTTTGCTGCTAACCTCTGGTATGACTAATGAAATATTCTGCATTGCTAATGAGAAAATTTTAAAAAGCAAGGGAGGAGAAACAGACTGATAGTCAAGTAACTTATTTCAACAACATCCCCATGCGCAGAGAAGTCTTATTGATCGAAACTTCGGTTAAATTTATCAAGCCATTTTGGCGTGCAAAGTAAATAACGGCAGTTCTAACCGATTGGTCTTCAAAATTTGAGCCTACACGTTGCGAATCTCACCGAAATTCCTGTCAAACAATACTCCTCTCCACTCTTGTTTTTAACTTACGGAGAACTGCAGCTTAAAAACTCTCTTAGCTTTTAACTTGGTTGCTCAAAGCAAGCAAGATCAGTAGGGTGATTTCACCAGAGATTAGCGATCAAAGAGCCATAATAAAAGATTCAATTGTAACTAATAACATGAAAACTATTGGAAAACTCGAAAAAAGATTACCAAATGTGTAAATACTGTAAAATACCAATCCCTTCACCAATAACTATAACACACATATGAGTAAATGAGTAGAAATGACAACAATAAATGACGGTTCGTACTGCCAAACGATAAAACAAAGCAACAAACTAATTGACTATAGGCAAAAGGCACTTACATTGATCTCTACACGGTCTCAAGCCACATTCGCATCAAAGCTACAATAATGGACAAGAATTCTTAGGACATTTCGATGACATCGTTATTCTTTATGACTTCATCTTCCTCAAATAGTTTTCGTTACCGCCTTTATAGAAAGGGGGCCCCCATCCTACCTGACCCCTCCCCCGCACAAAAACAAAGCTGGCATACAGTTACTCTGCGTTTGAATGATAAAGAGGCTACATCTCAAGCAAGTGACTTGTTTAATAATTTATATTTAAAACATTATCAACACAGAGGCAGTACGAACCTTACAAAATAAACGTCTTGGAGTCAACTCTTTCTTTGCCACCAAATGCCGCAAAATTGCAAACAAAAATGGGCCGTTTGATTTGAGAAAAAAAAGGTAAAACAAACAGAACAAATGGTCTACTTAGAGGGAGTGGGATAGTTTCCCAGCGTACAAAGATTCCAGGATTTGGAAGTTTGAATATTTCGCTAAGAGTAAGACGCTTGTTATACGTAAATTAATTACTTAACAGAACAATTCAACAGCTTTTACCACCAGAATCTACGCCACATATATCCAATGCAGTTAAGAAGGTTAGTAACCATAAATAAAAGGAGACGTTTCATTAGGACTAACAAGAATCCAAGAGTTTTTCTGGTATTCTATGGGTAGTGCGAGCCTTAAATACCGCACATATGAAATACTTAACGAGGAGCGCTTCTCACTGTTTTTCATTTGATCTATCGATTCAAATTTAGAAACGCAGCGCAACGCACTTTGAGTTCGGCAAAGAAAGAATTGAATCAAGACAATACGATCTCTCTCTAGGAGAAATCATAACAGAAAACTTCACCAGTTGTTTTAACGCGGATGTTTTTGGGCAGCACTGCTTAAGGTGACAAGTATTCTACCGGTGAACTTGTGTGCTGCATTTAAGTTACTTTAGATCTAAAGAGGAGTAGATAGTATGCTTACTATTAAAGCACTAAACATTATGTGTTTCACATAATACTCTATTCATTCCCCTGCCATCAGTCAACAGGTGGAGCATATGTGCTTCACTATGAAACTAATAAGCCACGTACCACTAACGCATCATCAAAAATGGTTTTCGTTTTTCAATCCTTTGATGACCTTGCCAGTTCACTCTTAAGATAAGCAAATACTAAAAGGTATTTCTAGGGTCACTGGCTGCAGCAAAAAGTAGAGTTAATCGTATTGAGTTTTTCTGCTTTCTACAAGATAAAAGGATGAACATATGGAAAAAGTGAAGCTGGCCATGACCAACGTACGTTTATAAGGTGTTTAAGTAACTTTTTACCTTGTACTAAATGTTTGCTTAGTATTTGGAAAGGGTGTGACAGGGAGCAAGCATTTAGATATGAGTTACAAGCCACTGAGTAAGTTACCTTATAAGACAGGCACTAATGACGGATGTTTCAATTAAATTCAACCAAGTCGTTTGCCAAAACCACTGAAGCCGGAACCTCGTTTCAAAATCTGTCTTGGTTGAAAGAGCATCGAAAGATAGACCTCGGGCCTGCGGTCTGCATTGTTAAATAAATGCTGTTGTTAGCCGCACTCCAGTATGCAGCCTTGGTAATGCTTCCCGACTTACGGCTAGCTTTGATGCTACAACGATGGCTGTGGTTGGCCATCTCAGTTATGTCTCGGTAGAGTGGAACTTGTTCACTACTTTCCTTTGGCACTGCGGTTTCACACCCATGCTGTCCAGCCTTCATACATCTGGCTCAGATTGTCCAAGCTTCGTGACTCGCGGATCACAAAGTCAACCTGAACAATCACGGAATAAAGTATTTTTAGTCCTCTATTTATTACCAACTCATTTCATTTAGATCATAAGCGATTTTAACCCTTTCTTTCTCATACAGGTCAGTTACAGAGGGATAAAATGTTGTTGTAACGTTTGCGTCTTTGGATACAATCCTGTATAGTGTTACCCTTTAAACGAATCCTCTCAAGCAGTACTATATTTCGGTTCTTTCAAAAACAAAATTCTGAATTTTTTCAAATCTTCACATTGACCACTGTTATGAGTGAATGGGCAAGCAATATTTGAGAGCGTAGTGAAGCAAGAACAAAGCGTAATCTTGGTCAATTCGCTAAGTCGACCATACCCTTCCGCCATTCCATCTTAGCCACAGAAGAGAAATCCTGTTTTGACACCCTTAAAAATTTCTCGATCGAGAGTTTGTACACAGTTCAAGTGGCAGGTGAACAGTTTACTAACCTGGTCTGCAATGGACATTTTCTTGTTATTATCTTGATCTCTGCCATCCAGCTTAGACTTCACGCGTCGCCATACACTGATGGCATAGGTATTCCTCTCTTGAAGAGCTGTTAAAAAAATCACAATTAACGACCATCGCTTCGTTGACTAAAATGCATGGTTCGGATGTAACAAGTTACTGTTGCCTTTTAGCTACTATGGAACAGTCTCCACTATCATCATGCTTTATACCAGTATCTGTATGTCTTTTAGCTTTATTTTTGGGAATGACGGTCTTGAGATACTAACAAGACGTACCTAAACCACAAAGCAAACAGGACCTTCCTCTTTACACATAACGCACAATGTTTCTCCCAATATCAAGACCCCGAGAAGTGGGTCGTAAAAATGAAGCAGAGCAAAGCTTAAATGAATCTCCTTCACGGCGTTGATGTTCTTTATTTCCACTTTATAAATTATTCACGAGTTCGAGGAAAAAAAATGAAACAACACAATTCTTAACCAAACATACACACATACACACACACAGAGTGCGAAACGCAATGCTTAAATACTACTCTGGCTTATACTACAAGTAGACATGTACCTTTTCCCGTTCTGGGATCTCTCGCCAGATTTGTGGTTGACAATCGTTTAGGGCTTGCCACTGCCATCGGTCTGGACGAAGCAGTTGGTGAACCAGCGCCGCCGGATGGACTGGCTGTCATGTCCCTCTGTAGGATAACTGGATGAGAAGACACAGCACTGTCTGATGCCACAGGATCTTTACTACCTTGTACAGCAACACTGCCACCTTGGCGAAGAGCTGGAGAATAAGAAAAATACAATAAATTCACTTGACACAACGCCACATCAATAGTACTGAAGGTTCATCAAGGGAATCAAATCGCCACACATTAGCATTTAGTGGCATCCCTCGCCAAGGGAGGTTCCTCGCAGCAGTAACAAGGCCTCACAGGATTGGTTGGGATGACAATGAACGAACAAAGTTAACCCACTAAGCCCTAATATCCACATACAAATTCTCCAAACTGAACTCTATAGATTTTCTTTAAGAATCAGTTGAGAGAATTTAATAAAAGATCACGGCATTTCCTCTTTGGTGATCATTCAACTAATTCTCATAACCTTATCTCTTAACAATGTATTAACATTGTCAGGGGAAAATTGAAGTTGGTCACTATTGGCACTTAACAATGGAACCTAGCAATAAAACAACAGAACTGCAACACAAATGGGTTCAAATTATAACATTTTAGGTTTAAAAGAGGTATGAGGCTACTGCCCACAAGTAGGGTTCTTTTACACACCTGGGTGTAGAGAGAGAGGGGATTAGGAGGGTTTCTTCCTAAAGAAGACAATATCGTGGCATTTTTGTTGTACAAAGTATATATTTCACAGTTGTGGAGAGACTATTGCTGACAAAGGGAAAATAATTTAGTTCAAGTTATTAGTTACCTGATGCAAATGTGGGTGGTGGAGCTGCAATGGGTGTTTTTCCTCCACTGGAACCAGAATCATCAGGAACAAGAGGTGAAGCCAGTGACAGAAGGTGGTCATGAACCCTACAAATAATAAACAAATACTGATGTATAGAACTAAGAACCAATAAACAAACTACCCAGAGGAGAGGACAGGTCTCACCAGTTACACCACTTCACATTCACTGATTTTGTGAATGTATCTATAGCCTCCGACACAGACGTTCTTAGGGTTTCCGCGCATTCCTTCCTCACGAAGGAAGGAGGGAAAAAACATGCGTTTGCGACGAAGCCCCAAAAACCTCTGCGTGAGAGGCTATTGTGCTTAAGGTCCGGTTTAAACGTCGCATTTCACATGTGCCAAATTTAATGCTAGCGAGAAAATTGTACTCTTCTCGCTCATTTGTGTTAGAGACGGTACATGAGAAATGCGACGTTTAAACAGGGCGTTAGGCGACTTGAAACCACATGTGATTCAATTTTAAGTTCAACTTAGAGGAATTTAGCTATGTACAAATCAAGCTACTTGCAATCAGCTGATTTTCACTTGTTTTGAACGTCTGATAATCATAGTGGATTCCTGCTCTTGTTTCTTTCGAGCACCCACCCACCCCACCCTCGTTATTACCTAATCTCGTACCCAGATCTCTTGTCGACGAAGCCGACGCCTCCCAGTGGCACAAGCAACACAAATGGTAAGTAGAAATAGCTAATGCGGTATATTAATGATTGAACTAAAGGCTCGATACATAGCAGGCAAAGGGCGGAAAACTGGTTTGCTTTGTACAGGGATGGGGTATAACTTACCACTGCACCAGAGATTTGATAGACTTCCCCATGGCTTTTACTTCCATTATGTTGTCTTCTAAGTTGTCCCTTCCATCACTGATCTTTCCAGAACACACTATAAAATAGAGAAACTCAACATGGAGATTATTCAATTGTAAGAAGTATCTCTTAGGGAACTTAATACATCACTGCAAACTAAAGCAAGCTTTAAAGTGTCTACCCAGTCGTGAGTAACTAGAAACTGCTGAAGTGAAATGTGCACATACCTGCTAAGATGCTCTTAATAAGCTGAGAACACTCCTCTGATTGGCGGTTGTGTGTTGATATAAACAGCTTAGCTGGGCGGGACTCTGCAGCCTCTTCATCCTGAACCAATACAAACAATCATAAAAAAAGCCTCTCAATTCCGGAACTCGAATTGTATCATGCTTCTTGTTACACGTTCAGTTCAGTTCACTTCAGTTTATTGTTTTGCCATAAGATTTACAGAAAGAAGAAAAGCTAAATACCTTATTCTAGGAAATTAACAATGCAAGTTGACAACGCGAAAAAAATTTACGTTACACTAAATTAACGCGAACTTTTCAAAAGTTAGGATTACATGCATTAAATTAACGCGAATTTTTCGATGAGCATCTTACTTTATTCAACACAAATTTGCTACACTTACAAAATCTCAACATACATATATGTCAAGGAGAAAAAGAAGCATTTACAGTCATTGCTATAGCTATGTTAATGTTCAGGTTATTCCTCTGTAAATGGATCTAGCGAAGTTTTTAAAATCGCGTTAATAAAGTGCATTGTCAATTTTCTAGAATACGGTATTTAAAAAGCTCATGGCGAGGACGCCCAAGGGAAACAACCGGGCTTATAAGGAATGGGCTCCATCAGTTAAATTATTACAACTACAACAAATATGAACGTTACCTGAGAAATGAAAACCTTACCTTTGCCATTGTGGTGAGCATGGATTTCACTTCACCAATGAGCTGCTGATGGGACACCATAACTGTCTTCACTGTACTGGCCTGTGACTTGATGGATTCCTGGCGGATGATAGGAAAGATGAAATGATTACATGGAACCACGATATAACGAAAGGCCAATTGGCAAAATGTGATCGCCATTTCGAGGTTTTCTTTTTCATGTTTTACTATTGCTTTGGTGAAGAATATCGTTCGTTATTGCGAGGACTTCATTAAATATATAATTTCTTTATAATGTAGTTCCACTGTATCTCTGTTCAAACTATCACTTCGTTAAGTGGACTATAGCTACTAGGGGTCCATACAGTTGACGTTTTCCGGTGCATCTGCACGAAATTCTTTTATCTTGTTCCGGGAGACCCAATCTACTAACCGCAACTTGCATATCCTCCATATCCTCCAACTGGTAAATGGGCAGCCACTGGAAGTGCCACTTTCTTCTTGATAACGTTCAGCAAGTGTTAGCAAACGTTTGAGAGATTTTACTTCAGTAAACATCGCTTTATCTATAATTTTTCACTACTTTCATTCATTTACTGCCTATCTTTGATCAACTTACTCTATTACTCATGATGGCTTGGGTAGCCTGTGACTTCCTAGTCTTGATGGAGGCCACATCCTGACCAACGGTCTCTAACTTGTTCTTCATCCACTCCAAAGTAATGGGTGCTTCTGGCGGATATGACACCTTCACTTTCTTTGCAACCTCGGCAATGTCATGAAGCTTTTTCGAACAGTTCTCTAGCTCGGCAGAGCTTTGCTGACATCTAAAGAGAAAGCAATAAATAGAATTAATAAAAATAAAGTTCGTTTAACCTCTGTCGAATCCAAGGCAAAAGAGCGTGGACAACATATTTTGTTGAGTAGCATACATTCGGTCGATTTTAAAGTTCAAAGTTTGTTGTGTCCCTTTTTTTTGGTGGCATGACTCTAAAAATAACTGTACAATCAGGGCTGACGGATGATAGTAAAGAGATTGTGGACCTTAGACCACGTCATAGTTTTTGACCAACCATTTTCAATCCAAGAGTCCTTAATTTATATGCAGACACGTAATACCGAGACCGGACAAACATCATACAGTGTGATCATTTATTTGAGACGTTCTTTGGAATAACACCCTTTTGCAATGAGACTAGGGAGCTTACAAAACGACAGTGACAGAAAACGAAACGTCTTATGAGCAAAACAACAACGTTCCTCCAAGTTCAAAAAGAGACATACTAGTCGAAGGGTGCTGAAGTCCTCAGTAAGACGTCACACTCGGAAAGAAGGTGACAATGCAGCCTCTTAGAGATTGAAAAGCGGACGTCGTGAGCACTAGCCCTACGAACGTTACTATATTTTCAGAACTTTCAAGTAAAAATTAATAATTTTCCAAAATTTAATAGACAAGCAAATAAACGAGAATTTTTTTCTCGGTATTTTTGGGAGATCTTAGGTTACGCATAATTAGATCAGATAGAGGTCAATCTCCGTCAAAAAGGAAACTGCACAAATTACTCAAGAATAATTACCTTTTGACCAAGCCAGTCATAGCATTGTCTATTGCAAGAGCATCTGCTGTTTGTGTTCGTAACGCCTCACAGTGTAGAATGGCATTTGACAAGCTACATATGTCTGAAGAATGTTTTCCTTCAACCTGCAAACGAGAAACGCGCACGTTAGTTAGAAACCAATAAAGGGCAATAAAAAATATTCTTAATATGGAATCACGGTTTTCTAGTTACATGTTAAACGCATAACACTTCAAACAAAAAAAGCCAGATCCTCTTCAAGTTAGGTCTGCAAAATGACGAGCCTAACAAAAAAATGCGGTTTACATGCTATTGCACTGATAATCATAACTATAACAAAATTCTCAAATCTGATTGGTTCTCAACTGCCCTGATTTCAGCCTTAATAGGACAGTTTAATAGGACAGTACGCGTCATGCCTAAGTAATTGGACAGTACGCGCCATCACGCGCGCGCTTAAATAGCTTTTTTTTTTTTTCATTGCTAGCGGAAAAATCTTAGAATTTCTTGTGTTTTGATTTAAAAAGAGCCCTATATATCACAAATTTTGTTAAAGTTATGATTAATTGGTAACAGAACTTCGTGTCGTCCAATTCGGTCTGTAATCATACTCGTGATTAAACAAATCGGACTCCCGCTACGCGGTCGTCTGATGTTGTTAATCACTCGTATGATTACAGATCAAATTGGACTCCACTCAGTCCTGTTACCATTACTAATAACACAGAGTTGGCCCACAGTCTAAGGCTGGTCAATTATTGACTGGAAGACTACATCACCATGAACTTACAGTCATTAGCTTCTTCCTCGCAGCTAGTGTCTGCTCGAAGTTCTGAAGCACTGGATTCAGGGCAGGGTTCGCACCGGCCGCCCACTTGAGGCGCTGTTCTATACTGGATTCCTGTGAATTAAATTTCTCTTCCACTGCCTTGATGAGCGAGTCCATGTGAAGCAACCCTTGAACACGCTTCTTTAGGTCAGCCATAACTGTTGCCCTAGCTGGTGTGATCATGTTGTTTCCTCGCATGGGACACTGTAACAATTCATCTTCATACAGCCACTAATGGTACATAACATAGAGACAAATATACTTTACAAGGGGCTATTATGCTGTTGCAGAAACGTTATCACTTAGGCCTAATATTAGCAGGTCTGTTAAATTTGCTTACTAAGTGGACGAAAGAGCCTGGTCAAAGGTCACTGAGGCCTTTAGAGTCAGCAGCTATAGAGCATGGGCACTTCCTGGGATCACTTATAGACCTATTCGGCTAACTCAATGTTGTACCCAATTCAAACCCTTTGGGGATAAAACGTTTTGTTTCAGGAATTTCCATATCATTTAAATGTGAATGCCACATTATAATGCAAATTCAGCACACAAAGAATCTTATCCCCGGGAGATTTGAATTGGGTGTAACATTGAGTTAGCCGAATAGGTCTATTTCACTGACAAACTTAATAAAAAGTTCGTTCAGTATGCGGGAATAAGAGGGGTACGGTCTGTACCTAACAGCCGAAATAGAATCTCGAAAATGCATTTTCATACACAATTACCCAGCTTTTTTCAAGGTAAAAGTTGGAACACTTATTATAACTAGATCGATGCGGTTTTAAAAATAAACACAATGCGTTCACGAACCATGGATTTTCCCATCAAACTTCCTCAAAAATTCAACCTCAGTCAATAATCGTTACCTGAAATCTTGCTAGTTGAAGTTGTGCCCTCTGTACGACACCTTTGTATATGTTCATGTTGTTATCCAGGCGTCTGAAAGAGAGACAACATTCATTAACAACTACATATGTTAAAGTAGGTGCCAAGTTTTACTGGAATGTCCTTGTGGCGTAAATAACCTGAACATCAGGCCTTACTTAGGGGTAAAAAGAGAGGGGATTTGAAAAGACAAAACGCGGAGAGAGGGAAAAGAAAAGCCTGATTCTCAGACTATGGTGTAAATATTGGTCATGAAGTGTAGGTTTTTAAATTCTTTAGTAAACGAGAAATATCAAAATAACAGTTTGGATTCATGCCAGTTTTCTTCTGTTACTAATTAGCATTCTTAGCAACTCGAAAGTAAAATAAAATCCGAGCTTTGAAAAAATGTCTACCACTTATTCTGGCAAACAAGTGACAAAGAACTTTTTGAAAAATGTATTACGTCTTCCTGTTTGTACGGTCAACAAAATGATAACTGCCAGCTTACTGGCGAGGACTTGTGATGAAACCCAACCAGGGCTATCCTGACTATTGTAAGAGATAACATCCGTTACATACTTAGCAAAATCATGTTTTCTCCACGCCACATCATAGGAACTTGTCAAGGTGCTCATTTGGGAGAGCTGTTTTGATTTTATGAACCCACTGGACACATTGGTATCAACAACCTAGCAAACCAAACAGAAAAGTGTTAATTTTATTTTTAAACAAAGTTGATCCTTAACGAATCCCTTTCACAACAGAAACGTTAGTACTACGTTACATTTAGCCGTGAAGTATGCAAATGAAACATGATGAGGATAGAAAGAAATATTGCAACGAGCTTAAAACAACAAGAAGAAATCTTAACAGGCTGGACGCAATTGTGTTTGCGAGTGACAGGCATCACTGAGGAGTTTAACCCAAACCAACAGTGAATTACCCCACCCTAGGCAAAGTAGGATTTAAACCCGGAAGTTGGAATCTACTGTCCGAAGCTATTCAGCCATACCGTCTCCTCACTGTCCTCGTAAAGGTACGTACCTTCTTGCAGTGATCCTCCAGAGAAACAGCACCTTCATCACTGGAACTCTCATTCTTATTTCCCAGGATGCTGGCGAATGTGATGACCACTACAGCTAACGCCTGTGATGGCAAGCCCATGATGCACTGCTGCACGCAATCAGCTATGAAATGCTTGACATGCAAAGCCAGATCATCTTCACTGTAACAAGTCTCTGGGTTCCATGTTTTGGTTTCAGCACATATGTTGTTTGTGTTGACGAACAAGTTGTGGGAAGCTTTTGTTGAACAATTTATGGCTCCTTGTTTGCTCCCTGAACTAGACACACCTAAACCAGAGAAAAATCAAGGCACAATTAACTTGTGGCTCAGATTAATGAACTCTGGTCAAAACAGTGGAACCTCTGCTACAGGACAATTGACTACGGTCCCCATATATTTTAATACTAAAACATTGTAAAATGAACCCCCATAACAAGGCACACCTTGTACGCGGACAAGGGCACCCTTTTCCGGGTCGGAAGAAGCTAAAACAATCTTAGTAAAACAACTCACACCAAAACGAATAGGTCCTTATAACAAAAAAACGAATTGTAACGAGCAAATGCAAAAGATTTTTGAGTAAGGCTATAGTTCTTCAGTTAAACATATCAAGAATTAGGGTAAATCAAATTCTTCCTAGATCTTTTAAGTACTTGGAGTTTATCTAACCTAAGCCTTGGTGAGAGATTGCTTGCTTACCACTTTCCACAGGTTGCACTATCCCTTTCACATGTTTTCCTTCTAATTTTCACTGTTTTGTCTTTACTTAGGAAAGAACGTCAAAATTGTAAACAGAGATAGTTCAGGTACCTTTCAAAGAAAGTGTAAGCAGCCTACAGCTCTTGAAGAACGAAATGATAACTTCCAGCCTTTTGAGGAAGAACAGCTTGCCGAGGAGCTCAGCATTTTTAGTACCATTTGTCAGCTAAAAGAGACAAAGAAAAAAAGTATTTCAGAATAGATTAAAGTTATAGCATCACTGCACTTTAAAGCATACAAAACAACTCATCTTAACTTCTTAGCACAAGCGTAAATAGCGTTTCAAATACGCGGCACGTGTCGCACGAAATAGGTAACAGATCTGTCTTTTCTTACTTCTATTAGTTGCTTGTTGGTACATTTGTGAGATTTAGCGCCTTGTTTAAAAAGATAAAATCTATCTGCTAACTCAATTTGGTTTGTTTTCGCAAATAGTATATACTTGTTTGTTTTCGCAAGTAGTAGATACATAGACATCACGAATTATTACAGTACGACGAACTTAAAGGGGGTTAACCAACTTTTATCGACAAGTCACGAGACATGTTCACGAAAAAGGGAATCTTACTTTGATAATTCGTTAGCCGATCAGAAGCGAGTACTTTTCTTTCAACTGAAGTGTCTGTGGACTTGTGAGTTCGATGCACGGTGATAAGGTTTTGAAAGAGAAGAATGCACCTCTTTGTTATTACCGTCTTTTTCCCCTTGTTATCCAAGTTAGACCCTGTTTTCATGGAGTGGAGGACCCCGGTCTGGTGGGGTTGGTTTCTTTTGTTTTCACGCTCTGAGGGACACAAAACAAAAGAAACCTACCCCACTAGACCGGGGTCCCCCACTCCATGTAAACAGGCCCTTAGAATAACTCACTGTAAGTGCCAACTTCGGAACAATTCAATATGCCAATGATGAGGTGAACAGTTAAAAAATAATTTAAAATGGCAGTAGTGAATTTTATAAACATGTCAAAATCGTCTGGGGCACTGCACCAAATGGTGACATAAACAAAGTCATGAAAATTGCTTGGAATACGCTTATCCCGTGTAATACACGTTAAGAAAAACCCTACCTGAAGATCTTGTGCGTCTTTAACAATATTAAACTGCAGCTCAAACTTATCGAAGTGCACTTGTTCAAAAGACGTGAACATGTCTGTAAGTTCACCCGCAACTTTGGTGAAGAGTCCATTGAAGCCTGCAAGCAACATCTGACCTGAAGTCATGGAGCCGCTACTGTCTTCGCCTTATAATAAACCCAAAACAAAGGACGAAAATTGCCATTATTATTAAGGTTTACTAACATTTCCATTACAGTTGAACCTCTCTTTAGGGCGATGTTACGAGACGATTCGCAACGACTTTTTTTAGCGCAAGATAGCGTTGCATGATTGTTGCGACATTGTTTTGAGTAGTTACAACACTGTTTCAACACTGCAACGTTGTGCTGGGCTAAAAATCACCGTTGAAAATCGTCCTGTGTATCATCACTTTTAGGAATACCGGATTAATGCCGTCACCCACTTTGGGCTTAACACGGATAGTGTTTGTCATGGGAAAGACCTCGCACATTTTTTTCTTCAATTTGCCCACTTAGGACGGACACTAAACACTTTGTGATTCGAGTGAAATGCTATCTCGCAAAGAACATTGGTGATCTACCCACTATATACACTTTTTAAGGGAGAACCTGACAAAGCAGTATTTAATCGCTCTAGCTGAACTGCAAACTGAAAATGACAGTGCAAGCTAGGTCAAGGGCTATAAAAAAATGTACATTGCCTCGTTAGTACGCTCACACACAGGATTAACATCTTCTGGTTAAAGCCATCTCTGTCGTTATATGAAAGGAAGTTAACAGAATAAAGTACAACTTAAAATCAAACATTAAGACATACAGGGCAAGTGATGCTTCAGACACGAGTAGACGCAAAACGTAATTGCATAGCGGTGTGTTATTTTTAATGATATATTTCTAATCTACCTGAATCTGATCCGGAGTTTTTGTTAGTATGTAACAACTTCTCAAACTGAGCACTTATTTCTTGGATTGCTGTATCGACCTCCTCTGCACTATGCACCTAAAAAAAGGGTCAACAAAATCAGCGTAAGTTACAAAAATTTCAAGACGACAATATGGGGTAGCGGGAGAGATGTAGTGCAAGCAAAAAGGATGGCAGAAGAGAGAGGTATACAACTAATTTGGTGTCTGCATTACCTTCAATTCCTACAATAAAACCGATTAAAGAATCGGTTGGAATAAAAAAAGATCAATCTACAATCGGCGACAAAATTGTTGAGACATTGTACTTAAATAGGGTAACTTCGGAGAACAAAAGAATCCGCACCCCTCCCCTGTCCCCTCCATTCAAAGTTGGGATGTTTTTGTTTTCTATAGGTAGCTAGAACAAGAGCACAACATTGCACGGAGGGGATGGGGGAGGAAAGCTATATTTCCTCCTTTTGAAGTTAATAAAACGTAAAAAACCCCCAGTTTTGGGCGAAGTGTCTCAACTCATTTTGTCGCCGATTGTAGCTATGGAATAAAGAGGCTTGGTGGGTCTAAGGAAACTGCGTCGTTGCCATGTTGGGAGGGAGGATGATGTACGTTTTCGAAGTTTAGTGGGCGGACACTTGGGGCCGGTCCGAACAGTACGCGTCTCAGAGATAAGAACGACAGTGACTGTTTTCTCGACTAGCATCACCTTCGATTGGTTCAACAGAAATCACATTTTCAAAGATGTGCACACCTCTACAGACTCACAGCCTCGCAGCTTCGTTTCAAGCCTCTCTAAATAACTGACGTTGTAGGCTGAAGGCAAAAGAATAAATTTAAATTTTTGTCACTGTATGTTAAGTCAACCAACCTCGGCCGCTGCATGTTTTTCCAGGAGACGAGCTTCAATGCTGTCAGCCAGTTCTTTCAAGCTCATCTTTTGTGAACACACCACCTTTTCGAGCTGTTGGACAACAGCAAACACAGTTGGATCCTCGGCGTAGATACTTTTCACTGCCTCTGGAACAATGATTGTCCTGAAATTTGTCATCAGTTCCTATTGATTAAACAGCATCAGTCAACATAGTATTCTTTGGACTGAAAAAAATTCATTCACAAGGTTACGCAACAAAAAAACTGAAACTGGAGATCTTTCTGTACCTGTAACCCCACAAACACCTTCTGTACTCCCAAGACAGCTTTCATGGAATTCTGCGCCCGGTTTAACAAGGACTGTTGATCCTCTTTCACCTCCTGTTGCCAAAGAATAGACGAGGATATAGTAGATGCTTTGGATTCTTGGGGTACAGCAAGACCAAAACGTGTTTTACCATTCTGAACGGTTTTTAATTGAAGGGATGAGTGGAAAATAGCCTTAAAGAACTTTGGATAAACTGCAAAGAATTTCCTTCCCAGTTACCGTAAAATTCCGAAAAAAAGCCCCGGGGCTTATATTTTTCAAAGGCCCTTTTTGAGGGGCTTATTTTTGAAGGGGCTTATCTATGGAGGGAAATCTGCGTTTCAAAATCGATTGGGCTAGCCTTATAGTTGGAAGTAAATTGACCGTTTTTTGCTTTATTTTTGTTTGTATTTGAGGGCAATTTCCAAGTGCAAGCCCCCGGGGGGCTTATATTCGGAGGGGCGATTTAACGGAAGGTTTTTTGCGTTACGAGTTTGGGGGGCTTATTTTCGGAATTTACGGTATCTTGTGTATGCGTATGAAGAGGAGATTTGGTCCTTAGCAGCTAAACAGTCGCATGGGACAAAATCACCATACCGGAGAGCAACAGACGAAGTGGGGCAAAGGAAACAAAGAGCTAGAATCACTTAATAAGCTGATGTCCCTTCTTTTCAAGGTCACGAACGAAGTCAGCGAAGTGTTTCCGTAACACGTGCCTCTTTAACCCCAATGGGCTCATTTGGCGTACCATCAAGAATTTAAGAGTAATAATTTGCCTCTCACTTACCAAGGGGTAATCCTTGAGCAGCAAGAGAAGCTGATTAACATTTCCACTCATGGAACACAGCTCGTCAAGAAACCAGTCTCCCTCTCTTGATGTTAGATCAGATAATCTGTCCTTGGCCACTATACGAAAAACAATACTGGTTGTCAACTGAATGATGCTGTTTAATATCACGTCTGACAACATCACCAAATAAGTAAGAGAATGAAGATTCATATAATGAGTCATCAATGGAAAAGAAACAATAGACCTTTTTACCGATACGGCGGCCATACTGAATTAATTCGATTTAAGGAGTATTATAGGATGCCCAGGGGGCATGAGCACATTTCGTTTGTATTTTCGAACGCTTTTCGGGACATTTTTTCTTAAGGTTTTCTTTGAATAAGGTTGTAATGGGAAAAAAGATCCTTGTGCCGTGTTTTGACGTTATAATGATCGCCTTTTTCCCGAGAAATATACAGTGAAAGACCGTATTTCTAATACTAAACTAGAAAAAGGCGATCATTATTACATCATTTAGATAGTTCCGTCAAACGCTTTCGAAACCCATCTAGTCCTAGATCAGGTACAATATCTTCCCAACTATTTACGGAGCACGTTGTCAGCCTCATAATCGAAACGAGGCTCCAAATATCAGTGACGAAAACAAAAAGAGATGTATTAGGATGGTTTCCGAAAACTTTGCCGGACTTTCTACATCTCTTTGCATTGAAATTTTGATTTGAACAAAATTAATAAGGAATACAGCCACAAGTGGTAGCTAGCTCGCCACAAAGTTTACTTTTAGAAAACTGTTTATATATTTCTTAGTTTCCAAACCTTTTGCTGTGTTCTCCATTGCCAGACACCTTTTATTCAGAGAGCACAGTGCAGTAATCAGTACACAAGTAAGACATCGAAAAGATGTGGGTTGCTGCTTCCCTGTAAAACAGTGTCAAATATATCTGTTAGTTACAAGAAACACAGTGACAGGGCTATCATAAAGAGGCAGGGGCCGGGGTTTTTCCCCAGCTACTATGAACATGGCCCCTGGCTACGTTCATAGGAAAACAGAAGAAAAATAGAACCAAAAGAAATCCCTAGCTGTTTGATTCCACACCTACTTTTTGTAGAAATCTTAGTGACATCCCTGCAGTTAGGGGCGGTGACAATACAGTCCTGAAGTGAGACGTCGCAAAAAAATTGAACTTGTGAAATTATGGGAGTTTTCGGGGTCATGAAAGAACAACATCCAAAAGGCCTACTTGTCAAAAATTAGCATTCCAGGGCAAATTGTCTTTGAGATATTAGCCCAGTTGCGCTCTGATGACTCCCTACAAATCCTTCTAAATTTGACTCAGTTCATAACATTAGGAACCGGGCCAAATTTAAAACGATTTGTACGGAGTCGTCAGAGCAAAACGGGACTAGTATCTCCAGGACAATTTACCCCACAAAGCTTGTTGGCCTTTCAGATGTTGTTCTTTCAAAATATCCCAAGAAATCCCATTATTTCAAGAAATTTATTTTATGACGTCATTACTTTAGAACTCTGTGAGAAATAAACACTAAATAACAAAATGCAACTAGGAAGTTATGAGGTATGCCAAATCTATGCGATTAAAAATAATACATCGAGGATTTCTGCCTCACATGAAGGGAAAAAGTTAAGCTCATTTTTGTGGGCATAAGTAGTGTAGTGGGGATGTTTTTGGCCTTTTTCGAGATGACTTGATAACAAACAACTGCCTTATCTACAACACTCGCCACATTTGATAAACCCTTGAACAAGCCTGAAAAAACAGCCGACATTTAGCGACACCACTATACTGATGACGTGTCACTACCCAGATCTGGGTAGTGCTTCTGATTGGTTGTGCCGCGTGGGAAATTTGATTCAACCAAACAGAAGCACTACTCAGATGAGGGTAGTGACGCGTCATCAGGGTGGACTTTCTGCGCTCGTTTCTCAGACGTGTATTTGGCGGGAAAACCAGTGGTGGCGTCGCCAAATGTCGGCTGTTTTCTCAGGCTACCTTGTCACGTTACTACAGGGGTTTCGTTAAGAATTCTCGTAGCAGGAGAAAGGTGTAACATTACAGGAGAATATTTTGAAAAACGCTCCACGTCACACATCGGAATAGAAAGTAGTCATAGGCTACCAAACGTTAGCCGGAGAATTTAGCCTAGAAAACGGAAAATTTTCCAATCTTCGATGCTTAATGAACACCCTGCCGCTACGCCCTCGCCAATGTTGATTCACGTATTACCTATTTGCAAATAAAAGCGAATCTCAACATTGGGAAAAGAAGGATGGAGTATACACAGAGAAAAGTTAGCTAAGTTGGTTGAGATGGCATGACATAAGAAATTTTCAGTTTCAGCCTAGTGTTTCAACTAAAGTTTCACACAGCAATGATTTTCTCAGTAATCTTACCAGTAAGATGTTTCTTCAACGCTGCATATGCGTCACCGACAGCTTTGCTGAGGAATGCTGTCTCAACACTTTCTTGCTTTCGCCGCTCAGAAAACTAGAAAATACATAATAAGATCACAATACCATCTACGTCCAGAAAAAGAAGACAATCACTCAGGCGAAGTAAATAGCACATGATCGACTCTTCCATCTCCCAAAAGTGGCACCCCAAGTTTCAGGAAAAATTGAAATACAATTTTGTAAAAATCCTTACCAAATAGAACTATACAAACTCACTGCTGAAAGCGTTTTCTTTAAAAAGTAAAGGCAAACAGCCCTATGATTTTCACCTTAGACCCAACACGTATATTTGCAAAGGGGGGCCAAAACACTGGATGATACTTAGTCTGAGAAAGAAAGGTTATAAAAAATATCAACAGTACCTACCTTGATAAACTTGGCATTCTGCTCAGTCAAACTACTCTGTAGTTTCACCTCCATGGCCATAAACCCAGTTACTTCTGCTAGAGTCAGAGGACTGTCAGCTACTGGTTTACTGTGCACCTTTTCACTTGTCTCTAACACAGCCTGGCAACTACAGGACAAATATAAATCCTTTATTCCATAAAGACAACAACATCATACAGCACCCATCTAAAAAGGTGAACCGTGAGATTTTTTATCCACGCTAACTTTCTCCAGTCAAGTCACATGTCACATTTCTTTACCGTGGGAGACAATGATTAGGTTGAGACCAGTTAACCCTTTAAACCCTACTATTAAAACTGAGATTCTCATGTACTTTCCATAAATTTTTTTCAATAGAGGTAGTGGGGAGAATGTGTTAAAATGTCAATTAGACTCATCTTCCCTGATCATGAACTCAATTCTCAAGACCACTTTGTTTTCTAAAGCATTCATATTGTAAGGAGAAATTTCATGCTGATCATCTTAGGGCTTTAAGGGTTAACGCAAGCTTATCTTCTTTCCAAAACAAAACAAAACAAAACAATAATATTAAAATTTGTTATTTCACTCATACTTCTTTGTGGACGAATCTTGTACTATTGACTGAAGCCAGCTCTGCCACTCGTAACTCCTGTTCTGTTGTACATAATCAGGCGGAAACTGTAAAGAAACCACATCTTAGATTAATAAGCTGAGTATGTTATGTTCATTGGGATATTCACAATCTTTATATAACAATCATCAAACCCAGAAGGTTTTATGTTACTGTATAAAAATGAAATAAATGAAAAGCAGCAAATCTTATCCCATACAAGAGTAGTCACAGTAGCATAGGTATGGAGCAAATCCAGACAAGTACGGAACATGGTGCGTCGCTGGTGAAGCAGTCCTGACAGTTCAGTTTCCAGCTGTTCACACTGTTCGTAAACAGAAGACTTACATTAGCACAAAATTGGATAAACACAAACCCAATCAAAGAGCAGCCATAGGAACGTTTTACATTCAAAGCCTGACGAAGGTTCCCGTCGTTCACGGACAATTGCCCATTAGTGGCACCAACTGTTCGTTGAGTCAATAATCCATTCGTTAAATGAAGTCAATACTCAAATTGAGTGTCGACTCATCATCACCATCATCATCATCAACGAAGGGAATCAATTTACAATTTGTGAATTCATACGTCTTTCAAATAGGGAGCACTTGTCCGTCCTTGACTGTTAAGGGACAATATCACCAAGATTCAGTCCTAGCTGATCGTCAAACATGAGTATCAATATCAGAGGAAGTTTACTAGTAGTAGCAGGTACATTCCTGTTTAAATTTATTACTATAGAACATACAAACTCCAAAGTTTTTTTTTTACTACATCACGAAGCGTTACATTGCACTATGGACGGAATGGACGAGATGGACGGATGTATACTGAAATTTGTTAGTCGAAACGGCCGCCGTTATCAAGTTTGATCGCTTTTTTTGGAGGGGTGGGGAGGGCAGAATGTATTGATGTGCTATTTTCCGATTGAATGTGTCAATCACCTGGTTCACAATGTGTCCTTGGCCAGCACCTTGAAGGAAACTGATGGCTGGAGCAAAACTTGGAAGACCTGTGAGGCAATATAATGAAAGACCTTAGTCACTTAAGTTTCAAATGACAGCTATGTTTATCAGCTGCTTCGCAACTGAGTCATTTCATTGCTGACTATGGATAATAAGCACCAGGAGGGCCAACATGTGCAGTACATGTTTCAACTGAGATTCTTGGGATTTTAAAGTATAGCTGTTGGTTAGCACTACATCTGCAAAAAATAATCTTAGCCCAAATATGTCACATAGGATGTTTATTAGCCAGACCGTCTTTTAAATTTGTCTTGTTGCTAGATTTACCTATGTTGTGTAAGGTAGGTATTAAATACTCATTCAAGTGTTACTGTACCTAGATCCAATGGCTGAAGAAGTTCACTAGCAAGAGATGCCAGTTGTTGTCCATGAACTGTTACCATTGCAGCCTTTCAACAACAAACACATCAGTTCGTCAGTAGACGGCAAGAGCAAGGCGCGAAAAAAGCAATCATTAATACATTAACGTCATTCAAGGGACACTACCCTGGGTACCAGAGGTTTTTTCTCGCGTGCGAAGGGGAGCTTCGTTTCGTCGGCCCCAGGCCGACACGTGTTCGGCCAAAGGCCGAAGACAAGAGCGGCTTTTCACGCAGGTCACTTTTTCAGACTTGACCGAAACCGGAAACCGCGCATGAAAAGCCTCTGGCACCCAGGGTAAAGGGTCACAGCATTACATGATACGAATAGCTACCACCATAGATTACTAAAAAACTTGACTGGTTGAGTGTAATCAAGAACCCTAACGGTCTTCTTAGCAGAACAGATTGTCCAACTGCGTTTAAACTTGTCGTCTATTTTGCTCTTGGGAATACAGACATATTTAAAACGCAAGATAAGTTATTATTAGAGTCGTGATCAGTCACAACGTCACACGTCGTACAAGGACCATGGACCTCCATGTAAAAGTCGAGGAGTCATTGGAAAGATTATGTTTATCGGCTTGTTCCAGCAAGAATAATAAAAAATTTCCATTAGCCAGGGTAGTGCTTTTTGTACCTTGTGTTGGGCTTGCCATTGTTGACATTCAGCAAGTTTCTCTGAAATGGTTTGTAACACTGCATCATGATCAGTCAACAGCTTCTTTTTCTCATCAAACCTTTGGGGAAAAGTACAATTATAATTCTTATCACCAAAAAATAGAAGGAATAGCTCAAATGGTGAAACTTATAGCGTGTCAAGTAAAAAGTCCAGATTTCCATAATGATAAACCGAACACGTGTAACAGCTTGAGTCGGGATTTCCCTGAGTTTGAACACGCTTATACCAAGAGAAGTAAAGCCACTTGAAAGGGCAATTTTGTTTATTGCTGATGCGTAAAAATATCAATAACTAGCGAATTTAGAAAGTTTTTTCCCCAGAATTCCAAGGAATGACTTACTTGGCCTGGACTGTGTGAAGCGGATGTTGAGGGTTACTGATGGCTGCCTGTAGAGTTTCCTGCTGATCTTTAAGCTCCTCAGTCGACAAGTCCAACATTTTCAGTTGTTTCAGCGACCCTAGATACATATCTAACTGTTCATCTAACTTAGTCATGCCAGAAAGAAGTTCATCCCTGTTAAAAAAAAAACCTCGTTGTTACACATCAAAATAATAATTTTCAACTGTTGATCATCTGAACCATGCAGACTTACAGTGTTATGATCGGGGCAACTTTCAATTACTTTTAAAACAATCAACTTCCACGCATTGGATCTTTGCCCAATTTACTTGTTATAGTCAGTTCCTACCAATCATGAATCTTGCGAAAATACTTATGAAACCATCTCTGCAGTGTGACTGTCAGAAAAGTAACCCAACTTATCAAGGAATTTTCAGTGAAGAAGCCGCCGATATGGAGAAAGTACATCCACTATTCACTGCATACAATCAGCTGAATGACAATGTGCTTACCTATTATTAGTCCATGTAACTTTCATCTCAGCCACACGTGAAGAAAACAAGCTCTGTGTCACATCTCTCTCCATCTCCTTCTTATTCACTTTGTTGTCCGCGACGCCCGGAGCTCCTCCTCCATAGAATGCGCTGGCGAAAGCAGTGTCATTTGCAGTGGTCCAGTCCACTAGAGGGTCGTAAACAAAAGCCTCTAGAAGAGTGAGCAGTGTCTCGCGTCCCTGCTTTAAAATCTTTAGGACTTCTTCACAAGAGAGACGGAATACCCCTTCCACCCCTGTAACTCCTAAAGCCGTCTCCAGGTTTGGTGTCATCCGGAAGGGAACCTTCTCAGGAACTCTCAATCCTTTCCCCTTCTCAAAGCACACGTTATAATCAATATGTACAACCTGAAAAATCAAAGAGCCAAACATCTTGAGCATATGGGATCAATGATTTCTGGGGAACGACCAACGTGATGGAATAATCATTGTTGTGGGGGAAACTGTCTAAAGGAGAAGAACACTACAAGAACTGCCATGAGGCTTACATTTTAAGTGAATTTACCTACTAGTATTGATATCAGTCTTTGAATACAGTCGCCTCTTGTTGTTACCTGTCACTGGGAACGTTTCAAGAAACGTCACTGTGGCGGTGAAACGTTCCCAGCGGTGGGGACCGGTGAATAACAGATGTTTTCACAAGCCATAGAGATAGCATGTGAAGACTCCAGTAATTATCATGGCAGTCTTCGCCAGTCACCTAACATTGCGGATAATAGGGATGACACAACGCTAAGGTCATGGACAACACTTGGGTACTCCTCTCACCCTAGTGTCTTTTACTTGTCTGCGACATTAATAAACAACGGACTGAACTTAAAAATGGTATCAGAAAGACTATATGCATCTTTAACCCATTAAATGTTAACCTCTATAAATTATTCCCAGAAGGCTTCAGGCTCCTCACCTCCCCAGTAGTGAAGTCCACCAGCATGTTATCTAAATGTCTGTCTCCCAAGCCAATAATGTAGCCAATCATAGACATGACAGCAGTAGAGCGAGCATAGCTTTGAGTCATCTGCCACCATTCAGTTGCACTTGTACTGGAACACCACAGCTCCCTAAAAACATAACGTGCTGTCTTATCATTTTTACTCTACATATTCAGTCTGGATGAATAATGCAATTCAATGGGTTTCTCAATGAATTACGCTTTATTGCGTAAAATACCACGGTACGTTGCAAAATCTCTCTTTTTTTCTGGAGAACTCAGGACAATGAGTGTTGACTTTTTCGAGAAACACATACTACATATAGACACCAAAAAATTTAAATCAACGTTTTACAATGTGCGCCGGATTGTAAGTTCCTGGAGTAGATATATCTCCCTCATTCTCTAGGAAAGGCTCGCACAAAAGCTTTCTTTTTTAGCGATAAGACTGAATCCTTAGCACTAGAGTTGCAGTCTAGCTAAGAAGAAAAGTTTTAAATGTACTGAGCAAATACCGAATGAGGGTGGGGCACTTGTCAACTTACTTGGCCAAGAGGTCACCAGGTGTCTCTTTCATAAGCTCCTCCAATACTTGTCGCATAACAGACAGGGGCCAGTCTCTTCTGTTGGACAGATCAGTGATACCCTGAAGAAAATAAACAGAGAAATAAAAAGTGGGGGAAAAATAAAAGCACACCCAGGTGTCAAATATATCTTTTGTCTAAATGGCAAGTTACATGTTTCTCTTATCAAATAAATAAGTTACCTTCTCCTTCAAGGCAGGAGTGACTTTGCTGTAGTACAGTTCACTTGGCTTCATTGGCGGAGGGGGTGGTTGATTAGCACCCTGGAATAGAGATAAAACTTTAGTTTACTAACATGTTCCAATAAATATCAAATTGTTACCAACAAGGAGGGCTGTTGTCTGGTCAAAGTGGTGGCTGGAGCTCGACCAGCCTTGCTTGCATCAGCTCCACGTGCTTAGTACAAAGCACAACAACCTGGAATCAAGCCAAATTCTTTGCCTTGGAATTCCAGAAAGGTGACATTACAACCTGACACACAAATTCACCGGACTTTGGTCAGTTGACATGTACCATAACAAGACTTGGTGGGCCAAGCCGTAGACAAACTTCAGTTATATTCAGTTAGTACCTGTGTAGATTTGACCAGTACCGCAGCCAAGGCTTCCCTTTGTTGCCAGCGTTTGAATAAAGCGAAGATGGGTACAGCACCATCAACCCACTGAATAAGACCTGACCGAGGGCCAAGAGGAGTGACGGAGTAATGACGAGCACAAAACAGAGAAGAACTGTGGCTAAAAACAGAAACGAACATGCAAACTGTCAGACAGTGTTATTCCTGTGTAAGGGAGATACGGTGCTTCATGGAATGAGGGCACGGAGACACGTTTCTGATTAAAGGTTCTTGTACCGTTGATCGAATGTTGTGTCCTCTTTGGACCTTGTAACACAATAAACATCACACAGGTTCAGGCTCAACAGGGTGCAAAGAAAATCATTTTTAACAGCTTGCCATTCGGGCAAGCTGAAGCTAGCATTTACTAGCCCAGACGTCATTTTAACTAGCCCCAAAAACTTTTTGACTAGCAGAATTGATTTCACAGTTCTTCTGTTTTTAACTTGCCCGTCGGGCAAGTTAAAAACAGAATTCACTAGCCCGATAGCAAAATCCACTAGCCCCGGGCTATCGGACACTACTTTCTTTGCAGGCTGCTCAAGCAAGAGTTATACCTAAGATGAATGGGTATATCAGAGTTGTAGAATGGTCTTGGTCTTCTTGATTAGTAAGTAGATGTACAATGTTCAAGACTGGCTACATTCTGCTATTCTCAAAGGCACTTTCGTTGCAAAACTGCTACAAAGAGAATGTTTCTGGGCTTTGAATTTCTAGTGTAATGCAGTCAGCGCTACTTTTTTAAAAACTTTACTCAAATCGCTAAATTTTGCAGTAAAATGATGCTTTTGTGAAAAGGGCCCATTCTCTAACACTTTGTGTCATACACCATTTTTCCAAAATGGTGGGAAATTTGTTAACTCTTTTCACTTCATGATAATTAGCCCTCAGTGTTTCGTTTCAAGTTCTCTGGAAGCAGAGGTCTCTCAAGTTCTTCTTTTAAAAATTTTTTGGATGCAATAGTAGCAAAGAGAGCAAATTAACATGAAATATACAAGAAAGCAATAATGTCACAATTTTGGACTAAGGTGTACAAGTGTTTGATTGTACAAAAAATGTTACCTGTCAACTCTGGCAAACATGTTGTTACAAATGGATAGAAACTGCATGATTCTTTCATCAAGATGGAGATCTTCAAGCCCTTTAAATAAGTATGTGTACCTAAAATGGACAGCAATGTTAGTGAACACAAAGTGACAAAACAGTCCTTATATAACTCAATTAAAATATTATGCAGGGTTATGCCCCAACGTGAAAAATCACCTAGCACTGAAGCCATAACTTATTAGACAGGGTATCTATAAAATGGACCAAACTAAACAAGAGGCAGAGTGTTTCATTACACCATTAAACATCTCCACTTTCAACAAAAATACTCTGCTATGAGTCGCATTTTCAACTCTCTTCTTATAACTTGATATGTGATAAAATACTGGTGTTTCTTATATTACTACCAGGACCTCAGTAAGCCCTCATGACACTACAAATGCGTTTAAAAACAAGCCAGTAACGGTGTGCCAGTTGATTAATATTACACATTAGTTGGAGGACTAGATGTTTGAATAGACTAGACATAACGCTTGAATAGCCTGTTTTTTTACCTTTGCCCATCTGAACCTATGAACACAAGTTTCTTCGGTTTTGTCTTGGTTGGCAGAATGTTAACTTCGTTTATCACGGAGTCAATTGTGACAATCTGTAGAAAAAAAATGTATGTCCTCATCATGTGGTAAGATAGGGGAGAGCAGTTCAAACGTAAAAAAACAGTCATCGTCATTATCGTTATTTTCATTCACATCATAATCATCAATATTTTTGGAAAAATATGTTATTTGATAAAGTAGGCTATATACAACAGTTCGAAAGCTGCTGTTGACCTACTACGGCAATGCACACACAGATGCACACTTGTTCAAGGTTGACCACATTTACGCCACCTACTTTTTACGAACAGTAGTAAGGGTTCTTTTACGTCCAACATGAACAAAACTGTGAAAGAGCTCATTGTGGAGTGGGCCCTAGGGTCTTTCGTCCTTATCCGATAAGACTAGAATGACTGACTATTTATAGGTGTCAAAACAAAGGCAGCATATTGTCCTCAGTCATTTTAAGACGCTGAGAGTTGGTCTGGCCGGAGTCTCAACCCGCGACCTCCGATCACCGCTTATCCGGGCTGTGGTTAATTTCCTTATCTTAACCCTTTAAACCCTATCATCAAAATCCAAACTCTCATTTGTTATCCCTATACGTTTCCAATAGAAGAAGTGGGGAGAATTTGTTGAAGTATCATTTAGATTCATCTTGTGTGATTATGTCTTCAATTCTCATGACCACTCTGTTTTACAAAGCAGAGATATTTCAAGGAGAAATTTAAGGCTGATCACTTCTAGGGCTTAAAGGGTTAAAACCTCGTCAACGCAATTTCCCAGATTTATGAAGGCCTTTTGGTGGTCGCAAGCTTACAGTGTAAGTGCTGACTATAGAGGTGAAAATACTCAACTAATAAATGCTTTTTGCGCCGCATTAAAGGAAAGAAAAAGTTGACCAGTTAAAATTTTAGGCCGGGGGACAGAGTCAACATCACAAGCTGTTTGTTCTTGTTTTACAGATTACGATTGACAACGGTTTTACATTCCAATTTCCTTTTAGGCCTGAACTTTGAAATACACCTAAGGTGTAAAAACCAAATATGCAATCATAATCAATGTTGTTTAGAGTAACAGACGTGCTGAACTACCTTTCCACTGAAATGCGTCTGGCCTGGCATGTACACTGCCGAATGTTTCAACTTGGCTAATGATGGGCTAATCTCATCCATGCGAAGGACAAATGCTGAACGCTTTTGAGACCTTGCTTGCAGTGCTTGAAGCAGCTGAGAAAATAAGAATATTGTTTTTAGTTTTTAGTCTTCTAAGTTGCAAGTGATTTTGAAAAAATCTTTAACAACCCCATCCTTAGAATGGTGGATTTTCATGAAACGCAGAGTAATCAGCAGCATATGGTTAACTGTCGGGTACTTTAACTTCTACCATAGCCTCCCGTGCAGACGTTCTTAGGACATTGTCACGCTTTCCTTCCCCAAGAACTTCGTTGGGGAGGATTGTGTGACGAGCCAAAATAGCGTCTGCGTGGGAAGCTACACTGCTTAGTATTTGAAATAATTGAGTTGGTGAGCATATTGAAAAAGTGAACAGCCACAAATAATGAGACCCAACGGAGATGATTCGTATAGACCGTTTACAAGTGACGTCACGGCGGCCATATTAGTGTTCCAAAACAATGTTGGCGTCCCAGTCTATTGACTCAAGTCTTGCGCTGTTTCTCTGAGCCTACCTGTTTAGTTTGTCAACAGACTTCTAGCCGTCTATTGTCACCTCTGCTCAACAACCCACTTGTGATATTTACCTGTTTAAATGGTTCCCAGCTGGATCTGTAATCAGTGGGATCAGGTGGGTTCTGTAATGACGCAAGAGCTCCTTGAATGGCAGTACTGTACGTTGTCTGGAACCACTGCTCGTGTGGTGTGGCAGTTTCTTGACATGTTATTTTGTGCAACTGTTCTATCGCAAATACGACCTATTCAAGTGAGAGAATTAGAATGAGCCCAGTATAATCAAACCTCATCAAAGGGGCTACGCCATGAGTAGGTCAATTCTGAGCTAAAGGTATTAGTTATTAATAAAATCCAACTAGTGGTCCATTATCAAGGCTGCATTCTAATTGTTTGAGCTACTACTAGGCTATATGTTATTGCCCCCTAGTAGCGAAAAGCGTGGGCTTTTTGGCGGCAAAAAGGGATTAAAGTCTAGCTTTAACTAGCTAACATTTTTTCATTCTCGATATTTTTGACCAACTAGTTGGATTGATAGAGGCCCTCATGGCCTCTGAGTCAATAGCCCTTTTGGCCTTCGGCCTTATGGGCTATTGACTCAGAGCCCATCCGGGTTCGAGGAATAATTGTTAAGTACCTATACCCAAAAAATACGTCTGTAGAGTTGTGAAGAAGATCAAACAAATTTCATCAGGGATCAATAACCAAGATAATTTTATGGTGAGTTTTGCAGGCATAGCACTAAAACTTGACAAGGCTGGACAAACTTTTTCAAGTTTCAATCCATGTCCATCCTTGCCATCCTTTGTAACAGACGACAAGAAACAGTTTCAGTGCTTAAAATAGTCTTAAATGACAAATTGGACCATAATTTTTGGAAATCAATTGATGTGAAGGCAAGTGCGAGCTTTTTAAAAAGGAGTATTTGGAATATATTCCACTTGATCCAGATTTGAAATAGCAGGTCAATCAAATGGATATGGACAGTGTGGGCTAAAAGGCCGAAAACGTGTAATGATCTCCGTTTCTGGGAAACGGCCCACCTACCCCTCCCCTAAGCCAACATTCACACTTCCTTCTCACTTAGGGCAAAATGTTGGCTTAGGGGAGGGGTAGGTGGGCAGTTTCCCAGAAACGTAAAATGCTTCAAAGGGTTAATATGAGATATCCCAGGAACATATCACACATTTTCACCAGTCTCATGATTGTTTACGTCAACACTTACTGGTTTCATAATAGCAATATGCTTCTCTCTGATCAGCGTAGCCTTTTGCTGACTTGTCAAATTCTGGTTACTGTTGACTCGATTTATCTCTTCCTCCAGTTGCTGTTGTCTTCGTGTAACATCATGGTGAGTTTGCATGAGTGAGCCATGCCACAACTCTTCCCACAACAAAGTGATCCTCCGTAATTCCATGATAAATCCCTGCAGTTCAGAGATCAGCTGAGGATTGTGTGTTCTGATAGACTCCACTATAGTCTGGTAACAGCTGGTTAGGGCATCGCTTTCTGTTTTGCTGGGAGTGTCACATGATTGACTGCACTGACTTTGACTGCTTTCTGACGAGTCAGTGGGGTTTGACACAAGAAGTGGCAGAATACCTGAAGAAAACAGTAAAGATCACAATCCGCCCCATGTAAGGGGATCCAGATTCCAGAATCCGGTAGCCTGCGTAGCATGGCGGTTTTGTAGAGCCGGGCACACGAGTGGCGAAGCCGCGAGAAAAATAAGTTGCTCCCGCCCCAATCTCCTCGCAGTTTCTCTGCTCTCGCGCGCCTTTATTATGCGCGCCCAACCAAAACCGCCATGCTACGCAGGCTAAGAATCCGGGAATTTTTTTGCTCGTGGAATATGGAATCCTGGGCTTTGGAATCTGGAATACTTCTCAAGGAATCCGGGACCCACTAACGATTGGAATCCGCAATCCAAGTTCCACTTACCAAAAATCAGGAATCCAATGCCAGGAATCCTGAGCCAAAAGCATGGAATCCAGAATCTAAGACTGGCTTGGATTCCCTTATATGGAACGAGTCAAATTTCCTTGTTACTGAATAATTCCTGATTCATGGACTCAAAATTTATAATCAACCCACCAGAGTAAATGGGGTTTGTCCTTGCTGTTGTTGCGTTAAATTGTTTTTCAAAGTGTCCATGATGAGTAGGGGAACACACACACACAGTTCACAACATAACATACACTCGGCTGTTGTTTGTCCAAGACTGAGAGTTCTCCCTTTAGGCTAGTTTCACTAAACGTAAAAATTAATCCATTACCATATTTCTTGAACGAGTGCTGTCCTGGAATAAGTGCCGCATCCTAACGCAAAAACGCGGTACTTAAAGATTTTGATGTGGTTAATGCTGACATGGTTGAAATTGCTATTGCTTTTAATGTAGGTTATATGAAATTGGAAAGGGGCAAAGTTATTAAAACTAAGTTTTATTACGTCCTTGATGCACCGTGCCTTGCACCAAATAGTATAAATGCAACAGCACTCTGCAAGATAATATTGGTAATTATGTAAAAATGACAAGCAATGGAGGCATCCTTCAAGTTTTGAGAAATAAACTAAATTTGACATGATAAGCCTTCCCCAGGCGTTAGATTGTGGGGATGGAACACCTTATTTTTTCCCTGCTTCTGAACTTTGCATCGCATTTCACCATCTGAAATCCTTGAACATACTATAACATGATGTGTGCCAATGGCAGTTCTCCCTACCTTCGCCCTCTTTGCCTTTATTTAGAAGGTATTTTGGAAGAGATGTGGAACAGCCAACAACTGCAGGGTAAACAATCAAATGTGGAGCATCTTGTCCAACACGACACAGTAACTCGGAAACGCTCTGTCGCACGTAGCTTTCTGGGTGGTTCAGTCGTGAAAACAGCTGAGGGGTGATGTCTGTCAGGAACCAAGGCAGTTCGAAAAATGTGTATTAAATTTTAAGAAATATAACGTCTGAAGTAATATACAAATTCGAGTAAAGAACCCAAAAATTTTGACACAATATTGCACTACAGTGTCTAGCCTGTGTACAGACCCCCCCCCCCCCCCACCCTCGGGAAAAAAACGATTTTAGCTTAGGGAAGGGGGTCTGTACACAGGCTACAAAATGCCTAGTAACATAAACTGCCCCTCATAACTCCCCCAGTTCTTCTAAACAAACAAATACATCCGATAATAGGCGCCCCTTATAAACCCCATCTCGCTTGTATTGAAATGAATTGGATCTAATAATCAGCAATGCCATAGCTCGTTTCGAGGAGCTTTTTCTAGTCCGGTTATAAACATCTCTCGGATGTAAGCCCTTCTGCTTATACACGGGCCCATGGCTTAAAAGCGGCAGTTTGTGGTATGCCTACCATTAACGGCAAGACTGTGTGTTAAAATAAAATTTTAATGAGTTTATAATTACTGTTTTTTGTCCTGAGTAACTGAAGCTGCTCAAATTTAAATAATAAAACACCGACATTAACTTCCACGGCACAAATCTTTAAACAACTAGAAGTGTACAATTTTAGCAACACATAAAATAACCAGAGATTATTTCACACTTTCTAAGGTACGAAGTAGGTGTGCAATAATAGCAGTGAAACTGAATAAATGAAAAAACTGTTTCTACCTTTCCAGGGCCTTGTAGGAGTGTTAACTAGACCTTTCTCCAGCTCACTGCGTAGTTCACCGGCGTGTTTGACCACAAGACGAAGCAATCTCAAGGTCGCTGTCACATTACTATCATCATCACTCCTCTTAGAACAGGTTTTGCTCACAATTTCATCCTTTCCAGCACCAGATGATTTATCACAATTCTAAGAAAATTGGAAGATCAACTGGCAAGGTTAATTTAAAAAATAAATTTTTTAAGGGAAGTTGCCAGACAAAATTCAATCAAAGCAGTCGAACATCAGGAAAATTATGATACAGTTTCCTAATGTTACCATTATAAAATTTCATGTAAAGGTCTTTTTTGTAACAGTCATTTCCTGGCTAGGTTCTTGAAATATCTTTTGAACGTATTCAGAAGTGGTGTCTTAACACAAAATTGACAAAAAACAGTTCACCAACAGATAACATGTAGAATCTACACAACTCGGAGCAATTTAGAATCTACATACCTCGGTCCCCATTCTGAGATACATAAAGTAGGCTTTCGCAGCAAAGTGGTAGTGTTTAAAAAGTCTGTCCCGAACACCTCTCCACACAGATAGCAGATTATCCATTAGCTGAGGTTGGGTATCCTGTAATCCTGGGCAGACTGTTAAAAGTTGCTTTCTAGTGTTTTCTACTCCATCGTCATACAGCTACAGAGAAAAAGTAGATAAGTTAAACTGATTGTTAATTGCGGGAGACAAGAGAAGCCCACAATCCTAATCTCCATGTTGCTATCATGCATATGAAACCAGCTTCGTTTTAGTCTGCTCCACAGCCGTTTTTAGTGTCGTCACGCAATGCTCCTCAACAGTAGTGGGGAGGAGTGAAGCAGACTAGCCTCGTTTGGACTTCCACTAAAAATAATAGGGGTGTATGAAATGGTATCTGATAGAGTAAGGAACAGACTGAAGACGATGAAAGGAAGACAGATTACCTGGTCCTCTTCTCCAATATCCTCTTCCTGGTTGAAATATGCAGTGACATGCACCTGACCCAATACTAGCAAAACTGACTCCACCTCAGCAGGGCGGGCAGTCTGGAGGACATAAGAAGAAGAAATATTTTGTGTGTAAATGTACTGATGAAATAATACTGACAACAGGGTATTTGTAGAATTCCTGCCAATGTGAGAGTAGCAGACGAGTACAAGGACTGTCATTAACAGTGCTAACAGTGCTGAGGGCCTTGGGCTCCTAACATTCCTTTGGGTGGCTATAACAAGTTACTTTAAGCATAGAACTCTACTGGTGGGCACTTAACCAAGGATTTCAAACAACCAAGACTCTGGGATCCTTGTGACACTTTACAGAGCACAGCCTTGTAACTTAGTGTAAGTTGAATGTACGGTACTTCATTTACAAGTGACGCAGTTGTCTATCTGACTACAACGACTAAACAAACCAATAACTACACCTGCTACAATCTTGGACAAAAGAAACGGAAAATTTAGACCCCCTACCCCTAAATCAAACATCGGAGGAAAATGGCGTATTTTGGCTTTTAGGTCACTTCTTCCTTGATTGTGTAGTGGACAGTTTATGCTGTTATATATGAAGTAGATAATTCAAAAACCAGTCTGAACCGCTCCGGGATTAACACGTGCGTAGCTTCTGTACCAGAATAGATAAGTCTGTCTTGTAGTGATTAAAGAGTTGTGTTCTCAGTTCTACTCGTATCAAATCCTTCTACAATTTCTGGAGGGGGGGAGGGAATCGCTGTTCCATTTTATTAAGGAACCAAGATTTTGGGACACTACAAGTACTTGAACACAGTGACTAAGCTGACTTTACTGGTTACACCAACCAACATGACCCTCCTTGCTGCCTCGTTCCTTCCAGTGGTTAGGTTCTGTTAAGCAGACCTGACTACCCTGTCTACTATCCTGATTACCCAAATTTTACTAACTTTAATTACTCAACCACTGTATTGACTACATTGACTTCATCAACCAACATGACTCCTTCTAGTTACCTGAGGAAGATTCTCATGCACTGTTTCTTTCTCCTTCGGTAGTAGGTCAACATTTCCCATTGAGCTGAAAGCAAAAAATCATTCGGTAGAAAAGATGTAAGATCAGTGGTGATTTAAGAATGATGATGTGTTCATTACTTCACAAGAATGAGTTTTGTCAGAGGCTCAGGTTTAGTCTTTATCCAATGAAGGTGACACACACAGGCGGCATGGCCAAGCAGTTAGAGCGCTGGACTTGCAATGCAGAGGTCCCGAGTTCAAGTTCCATTCTGAACACTAGCTGGATTTGTTCACAGTCGTCCCGAGTTCAAATCTTTGGCCACGCTTGTAAATAGCCAGCTGGTTTTCCTCCTACCAGTTGGGATTCTTAACCCTGTTAAGTTCAGTTTGAATTGTTTGTTTCAGCCATTTGCTGGGCCCCACTAGCATAAGTGCTATAAATACTGCAGAGGGTAAATAATGGAAATATTTATTTGATTTATTACACTAAAAGCAGCATTATCATAATTATAACAATTTATCGTTTCCTCATACCTGGCATGTTCAACAGTCTTTCTTCCCCATCTGTAACACCATCCTGCTAAATTAAACCATGCCTTGCCCAAATCTGGTGCCTGCATAGTAGCTAAGTGTAGAAGCTGTCCACAAACTGACTCTGCATCAGATATGCCACAAGCCACACTGGGGACAGCGTTACAATTCAAAGAACTTTCTGGTGCCTCATCCTGTGTAGGAATGAGGGTGCTATGACCTAGACTGACATAACTGGCTTCCAGTTCACAGAGTGAATTCATTTTCATGGCCACAGAAAGACCATTTCCATTTATCTTTGTGACTGCAGTGAGCAATTTGCGGTCATTAAGCAACCACTTGGCAAGTGTGAGTAATGACCTTGAGTTCAGCTCACCAACATTTGAGTCAATGTCACCTAAGTTTGAGTACTGAGAAATGCTATCCGACAGGAAAAAGACAGCCTCTGAGTTTTGACCTAAAGCAAAAGCTAACTTTGCACACTCCCTCTGTATTTGCATAACGTCAACTGGTTTTGCTGAGGCCATAGATGCATCATTTAAGCTCTCCATCAGTGGCTCCAGAATTGATTTCTTGCTGCAGTTCAAATCTTGAGAAATTTTTACAGGATTTCCCAGCAAAGATATCTGTTTCACTAAAAGCCTTTGGGCAAGACTAAAATTATGGTGCTTCCTTGCTAGCTGTGCTGTAGCCAGCTGCAGTGAAATCAGTTCACTTTTCAGATTATTTTGATGTTTTCCCACAGAAGATGCCACGTAGTTAAGGTTTCTACAAAGCCTCAGTGCTTTGATCATGGCTCCACAGTCATGTTGAGTGTGTTCTACGGTAAAAGTTCCATCTCCTTGCAGAAATGATAGGAAACCAACCTCCTGAAGGGAAGTGAAAAAATCATTTTTACAAAATGCTGATAAGTTAAAACTCATTACCACAGCAACAAGGGCCAGCTATTTATTACTAACTTACAAGAATGTCACTGAGGTTAATAGACATTTTCTTCAGAACATTATAAATCTATGGAATGTATGACAGGTAAACGATCAGAAAACATCTCGTTCAGAAGCTGCACAAGTTACCAGAACCTTTTCAGAAAATTAAAAGACAATATAATGACCACTGCAGACATCATCAATTGATCTTTGCTTTGCTGCAGAAACAAAACTGCTTACAACTGGCTCTTTGATTTCGAAAAATGATGCATACTTTTAAGTTGCATTCATGCCGAAATACGTCTTGTCCAAACTTGAGTCAGGTTTTAATCATTTGTAAAATTAATTATCATCGTCAAGCAGATACCTGATGATTAGCAGTATCCATGATTTTTTCCAACGTAGCCGCAAACTGCAACTGAGATATGTGAGATGCTGGTACGTCTAAAGGCCACCTTAAAGTCCCAACTCGAAGCACACCCTCACTCAGCGATGTTGCATGATGAAGACACTCCTTTATGGCTTGACTGTTCGGAAAAAAATCTGACAGTCATTTTAATACGAGCCTGGAACACACAGACATAGCACCACTCCTCCAGCTCATGAAGGTGTCCTGAACAGCTGGCTTGCACTGATAGCAGCTGCCAGTGGGCCTTCTATGCTGAGTTCCCAGATTTACAGTAAAAATATAATGTAAAGAGGACAAGTTGTTTTCATCTAATCCGCAACACATTCACAGCTCACTTTACAAAAGTAGGTGGTTTCTGCACTGTATGATGCACTATGTATATAGACTATCACAGTCAGAGTAAACATGTTCAGATAAGGATGTAGGGAACTGTCTGGTGTCAATGCCTTTTTTATAGGTCAAAAACGTTTCATTCAAGATAATACTAAACATGCTTTTCCCTAATGGGTAGATGTTATTCAGAAACTCTTTTAACTGTTGCTTCTTTTGACAGTTTTAATCAAGAACTTAGTGTATGGCCTTGCTCTCCATAAGCCTCTCTGTAACTTCGACTGGTAATTCTCCACCATCTTTCCTAATCCCCCTAGCTGACACATCGCCGACATTGCTGTCTTTTGGCAAACTGTTCTTCACTTTTTCCCAATGGATAGAGTTCCTGCCCATTCTTTTGGGATATCATAGTTTTGAATCCTGTTGGGAAGTGTTTTCTTTGTCCCATGCTCATGACAAGCTGATTACCACATCTTAACCCTTTAAGTCCCAATAGTGACCAACAGCAATTTTCTCCTAATGATATCCTTACACTGTTATGAGATGAGGTTATGAGAATTAACAAAATGATCACATAAGAGAAAATACTTTGATCTTTTATCAAATTCTCTTAACTAATTCTTAAAGGAGATGTATAGAGATCAGTTTGGAGAATTTGCATGTGGATATTGGGGCTTAAAGGGTTAAACAGGTCTTCTAAAGTAAGGCATTATTAACAACTGTAAACTGTAACCCTCACTTACATGATTTTCTGATCTTTTGTGTTATTGTCTTTTGACTTAGCTTTTGGAGACCCAGAAGTGAAGAACAATGTCTCTGCTTGAATCAACGACAGCTCAGCTGTTTGCTCAATCTTTTCTGGAGTCCAGACTGGAGTGAAAGTCGTGTCAGGATGATTTAACTTAACTGACCAAGCAGATTTGGTCAGATTCTCAGTCAAAGAGTTCAGCGCTGCTCCTGGAATCAGCTTAAGATGGTCGCGGACTGAAGGAAAGTCAGATTCCTCAAACTTGCTCAGTGCCCTAAGAAAAGAATAATGCCAGAAGCTTAAGTGAAGAAAACATGTCATAATTACCTTACGATTTACTTTATAGAGGTTGATAAAAAGAGGTCTAAGTTGGTTGGATAGGGCTTTTCTGTGTCCTTATACACATGACAACTTCCTTTTTCATTGTCTATCTCCTAACTAGCGATTGTATTAACACAGACACAGGAAGAAAACGTAAGGCCTCCTTAAACACTGACAGTTGTGGTTTCACGGACACAGATTAACAAGTTACAAACAAAAGAATAAGCAAGAATCTGTGCTGTGGTTCAATTTTATCCTTGGTTTAATTTTTATTTATGTTTTGTTTCAAACTCGTTATCATACATTAACAAACCACAAAGCAAAAGAAAATAAAAATTGAACCACAACATCTATTACTGAACAGTGATGACTTACTTGACATAGTTCATATCAATGTTAGCCATAAGAGCATGCTGAATGTCAGGATCTGAACACTGCTTCCTGAGGCTACCAACATGTTTCTGCCACTCCGCCACCTCACTCCACGATGACAACTTCATGTAACAGTCTGTAACCTGAAACAGAGAAAAGAGCATGTCAGATAGGAAAGTGAAGTTCTCAACAATGAAAACAACAATTGCACCAGTCAAAGAAATATTGCAGATCATATCTTGAGAGTACTCTTGGGACTCTCTCACTGCTACGATTTTTCCGAACTGGTCGACCAGACTTCTTTTGTTGGGAATTTCACTTTCAATCAAAACTGTCCAGCCACATCAGTCAATTCCTACATAACATGCAAGGAATTGATGTTTTTTTTTAAGCGAAAACTATTTCATTTTCAAAATTACTGGTCCGGCTGGCCCATTCTAAATTTTGGAAAGCACAATAGGTTCTCAAGCAATGCTGTCCCCCAGGATGTAGGAGGATTAGGAGGATTACAATCCACATAAAGGATAGCATTGAAATAAAAGCGAAAAAGAGCTTGAAATGACTGAAAGTGATATTGTTCATTTCAGACTATGAAAAAAAAAAATTGATGAAGATTAAAAAAATATCCACTATGTCAGAAGTAACCCACTGACTCCCAGGCACTGGTTGGGCATTCCCACCACTGGGTTACAGGAGATGCCTGGCACACAGCTGGGATCAGCGCAGTAGCAAATAATGATAAGGGGTGAATGTCGAGCCTGGTCAGCTAATTTTTACCACTGAACCATACCTAGTCTGCGGCACAGACAGAACTTAACTTATGGTTAAGTCCACCAACAAAACAGCACCTAAATCCTTGTTCCAGGACCCCACCTGTGTACCATGTGCTAGGATTGGCCTGTTAAGAAAGCCATTATCAATTTGCTAATCATGTTCAAGGGAAATTCGTTGATTCTGTTGGGGGCCAAGAAAAGGGATATTGGTGCTGCTTTGCAGATGTTACTAACCAGAGTTAGACAGTGTCTGCAACGTAGCCTAAACTATACCTCATTAACAAGAAAGGTGGCAGCAGAAGAAGCAGATGTTGTTGTTTCACTTGATTTGTTTTCCTTATTCTGACTTCTCTCTGCTGCAGCTTTCATTGACTCTTCCAAAGATGACTTGTATTCAGTCACAGATGATTCATACCTAGAATAAAAAAATATTATATTCCAGGAGGAAGAATGAATTTTGCCACTTGAATAATTTATTAATGATGTTTTAATCAACAAAATATTTTGTCACTTAAAGCTTGGCCTATACTGTTATGTTCAGCTGAAAAGGGAAATATTGTACAAAGAAAACTTGTACATAACATATACTAGGGAACATTCCTGTCCTTTAGAACTTAAAACTTACCAGCCCTTAGCTTTCATAACAGTACCATTCATCCAGGAGTATTTCTGACCAGAAACCTGTTCACACCAGGCCATCAAACCCGCGACTGCATGGGCACTCTTCAGTTCACACAAGGCTTCAGCTGTTTGTTGAACAGCACTGTCAAACTCTTCACCCTGAAATCAAACACATTTATAGCTTACATCCCATGGTAAAGTTCTCTAACACAAGACAAGTTTGGATAGGATAAAAATCTGGGCCAGGTCCATCAAAGGCCGAATAGCACTAATAAAGGAACAAAATTTGGTTCAGAAAAAACCTTGCTAAACTAAACCATTGTTGAAGGAACTGGACCCAGTTAATTTAGAGTAAGTGTCTTCCTTCAATTAATACAATAAAATGAAGTAAAAATAGGATTACAAAAGTAAAAATTACAGCAAAAATTAATTGGGTAGCAAGGCATAGAGTTACATATCAAAGGAACTAGAGGTTGCGGAGTTTATGTATATGTTGAAGGTGAGATCTGATTTCAGCCTTATTTTGACTTAACTAAAGTTGATTCTCAATTTCACAGAGGAGATTAGCCCAGATTAAATCAAAAGTATCCTGGAAGTCCAATTTGACCAGTAACAAACATAACCTTTCCCAGGATATCAGGAGAGGATGCCATTGCTCTTCCTTCACTGAGCAGATTTAGCAAAGAAAATGTGATGACAGTGACAACTGCACGTGCAGATCTGATGATAGATATTACTCATTGCTTTGTCTCTGCTAAATCTGCCAAATGACTTGCTTCAACCATAATGTGTTTTCCTTTAAAGCATAATCAAAGCTCGAAGCAAAAATTGAATAACTTACTTTGGTCTTCTCTGCTGTCTTCATTTCTAGAAGAGTTTGAAATCCATGCCAAACAGTTGTGGCAGGACAGCCACAAGCTAAAGAAATTCTCATCACTGGTTTATGAACTCTGGTGAGCCACTCAAGACATGTGCCTCGATTTGTGCGGAAAAATGCCCGAACAGCCTGTAAAACATGATAGTATCAAGTTTAGAAATTACAAACACCAAGACATACAGGATATTTCCCTCTCTGCATGAAAAATATCCCTGGTACTAGCTCTCCCCTCCTTATCCAAGAAGACTGGAGTAATGTCTAACCATTTTAGATGTCATAACAGAGGCATTGAATTTTGTTTAGTTATAATAAGACCGTGAGTGTTGGTCCAGCCACAGTTTGAATCCGCCACTCCTGCTTGGGCTAAACATGCTGGGGTAGGCATGGGGAAGGAGGTATCCATAGCAACTCTGCAAGTAAATAGAAGCCTACAAGCAGGAAATGTAGGAAAAAATATGTAACACCCTTTCAGCACTCAATATAAATAGTGCAATGACAACTATCACTTAACCAATTAGAAATTCTTAAGTTTCTGCTTCAGTGTTTTTTTTTCATTTGCAAACATGGTAAAACCTGTGACTTCTGGCTTTTGGATCAAAAATAAGCTATTTTTAAAGAGATGACCGTTCTTGTACCTTAGGTGGTGAAGGAAGACCAACTACACATCCTTCATAGCCATTGTACATCAGTTTTTCTAAGTTCTCTATAAACTGCAGCAGTAAAACACACTGGAGCTGCCTCATGTAAGGCTTTGACCCAGCAGCTAACAAAGAAATATGTATATTGAAAGTTAGACCCCTTCCATTCGAAAAACCAGTGACTTAAATCATTATTTGATTTGATAAATTAACATAAAACTACAGAGATTTTATCTCCTTGAAGAATTCCAAAAATAAGCACTCAGGGCTTAACTTTTTTGGGGACCCTTTTTGAGGACTTATAGGGACTTGAAAATAGCATGGTTTATATTTGGAATACTACAGATATGTATTGCCTATCACAGAAACAAATATTTTTCCTGCATCACAACAAGAACATTTCCCCATGTTATTACAGTGTAACTACTGTAACTGGGGCCACTTAAATAAAATTGACCAATCGGATTATAGGAAAATAACAATACATCCCAGGAAAGTTGGTTGTGGGCCAATCAGCAGCTCGTAAAAAACACCAACAACAACAACCATGAGGTGGCCCCAGTTATAGTAGTTTCACTGTAAATTATTTATTGGATTCTTGATCTCCGAAGCTTAGAGAAATAACACAAAAATGATCATCCATAAATGTAAACTTTATGTTTTTTATATCATGAACCTAGGCTCTGGGTACTGTAAGAATATGCCTAATACTAAAAATAGGATTGACCAGCAGAAGAATTCTTAACTGAACTCGCGAACCTTTGTAAACTGTAAAATTAATAATGGCAACATTCCAACTTACAAAACTCATCAGCTTTTTAAGCAAGGGTTACAGCTATGATAACATCATCATCATCACCACCACAATAAGCATAATAACATTAAAGTGATGTTCCTCCTTTTCAAGGGTACAAAGATGTGACTTTATGATGTGTAACAGTTACAACAGCTCTATACTAGTTGCTCATTACCTGTTTCACATTCTTCTTCTTCCATAGGACTCGGTTCTTCATGTTTTGCGATTACCGGTTTTCTTTCTTCTTCTCCATTTGCATCATTAACAAACTTCTGCAGGGCACCTGAAGTAAAAAAAATATCTATTTTTAAGTTTACATTCAACAGATAAATCATTTTATTATATATCACCAATGAAATACCAGGTGAGCTTTCACGCGAAAACTTGGTATCTTCACATGTGAAAATATCACCGTTGCTATGGCTACATAATAAATCGTGCCTTTCACACAAAAAACTATTTAAGGTGATTCCATAGTAAAAGAACCTAACATAGATTTTAGCTAAAACTTGGTACACTGATGTAACAAGTCAAGAAGATGATAAAAAAGTAATAAAAAGTGGGGGTCGCCTTGCTCGTTTTGACGTCACAATGCTGACAAATACGGCTATTTAGGACCCTTTTACAAAAACCGCGGGCAGCGCAAAACTAGACAAAAAGGAGAGATTTTTTCGATGATGCATGTGACATCACACAGAATTTGACTTTAATGTGTTGTTTATCCACTTACGTACCAGAAAAATGCCTCTTAATGCCCTTGTTTTTACTTTACAATCCAAAGTAGAATTAAATTGGACGCGCGCTTTTCGACCCGTGATGGCTCAATCCGTACAATTTAGTAAAACTGCCCAAAAACTGAACATAGATTTGTGCCAATTTTTTTCTCATCGAAAGGAAGCACTATCCTTATTAAAATCATGAAATAAAAAATGGGGGTCACCGTACTTGTTTTTGCGGTAGAGCTGCAGAAAGTGCGCACCAAACGCATTTTCTCCGATTTTTGAGAGAGGACTGGGGCGAGTTTCAAAATAGAATGTATGTGAAAGGGGGAAGAAAGTATTAAACAATCCGTTTTTACAGAATTTACATCGAGATATCACATTTAGGACACAATGTGATAAAGAAAGTGTTTACATGAAAATCAAAGTGAGTAAGCACAAGTTAAACATCCACTACCGAGGTTCTCCGAGAGGAGGTCGAACTCAGCAACACGCGTACTGCTTACATTATGCACATTCCCAACACATTGAGTCTCACCTCGGCAAAAAACAACAGCAAGTAAAAATTCCAATAGTGTTTCTCTCCAGTCAACTTCATTTTAATAATATTACTTCACACGTTCTTTTTTACAGCGGCCATCTTGTTATGCACAGTAAGAGATGCGCAGTGCAAAACTAGGGAATCACCTTAAGTGAAATGGTTTGGTAGTTCATTGGTGTTTATATAATAAATAGAATATTACATGGCCGCCTGGAGATACGAAATTTCTCTTCTCGTGTTTCAACACTCGAAGAGACATTTCATATCTCTGCGTGGCCATGTAATATCCTCTATATCTACACTCCAAATTTGGCAAGGTAAGTGAGTAGATTGAATATGGGTATAGCACTACCTTCAATTGCTTGAAATGTTTCTTGTGCTCTTCCAAGAGGAGTACGCAGTCGTGACAAAAGACAAAACTGAGCAGCTTCCCATGTTGCCCAGAACCAAAGCAAAGATTCACATCTGTTAAACTAAACAGAAAAACTACATCAAATTTTTTGGACACTTCAAGTCCTAATATCCACCATGTTCTTTCTCTGTATGAAACTAATGAGGATATTTTCTCAAAAGCCAAAGCATTACCTTCGGAGATGAATTCTTATATTCTCAAAAGTTTACGTTTGATACAGGGATAGGGAAGCATTAGATGTCAGTTACTTTAATTAGGGTTAGAATCAAAAAATAAATGAAAGAAAGCCAGTTTTAGGCTGTTTAAAACAAAGTAAGCCCTGACTGCAGTTTTCAAGCTTAAAGGGTTTCTACTAAAAGTTCTTTTGTACTAGGTATGGGTCAGTTTGAATGAGCCTGAGCAAAGAAATGCTTCTGTGTACAACTACACTCCCATACCTGAGTCATCTCTGTTTCTGTATATTTCTGAACTCTGTTACAGCTGTGAAACAGCCTTGTTAACCAGTCTACATTCAGGTCTTTGCTGCAAGAAAATAAACAAATATGGCCAAGTAGAGTTAGAGAAGGTCATGTTAGTTCTCCTTGACTTTCTAAAATAAATCTTTCATCTTTTTTAGCACGAAAATCTTCTCAAAAAAACTGTCTCTTCCAAATGATGAATTTTCAAGTAAGAATCTAAAGGGATGTTTAATATTGTTGTCACTACAATAACACACATTTCACCAATAAACTGTGATTGAAATGTGCAAAGAAATGCAATAATGCAATATTTTCAGCAAGATATGAGATCAAACAGTTACAACGAAACTATGGCAGCAACAAATCACTGAATAAACTCCAATCACATACTACCTTGGAAATACACCAGACAAAATAAATCCCATCACCATTTGGAAATCGTGAGAATGAAACGAGCCAGTTGGAGCCTTGACAGCATGGCCTTTACGAGCCAGCCACACATCAGTGCAGCTGCTAATCAAGGGTTTCCCAACATGAACACCATTCCCTCGTCCTTGACTCCTTCTGGATTCAAAGAGGCTCTGATGAAGGGAACTGCAGGGAAAGAAAGTCTCAATGTAATTTATGTAGAAGAACCTAGGTTTCAGACACAGAAATAGGGAGTTTAAATAACAACGTTTTTGAGAGACACACATCAACTGAAAGTGGACTTTTAGCAATCTTGGGCCGTAATTTTGAACAAATAATTTTCTAGCAGATCGTCTCTATCAGAGTAAAACACTTAGCAATACAAATTTGGTAGCATCAAGGCATATGAAAAGGGAAAAGGACTCACTACTTACTTTGATTTAAACACTGAGTGCAAAAATAATTAAGCACTACAGCACCATAGAAAATTTAGAAGTAGAAAACATCAATTTTATGCTATAGACCTAAAATGAACATTGGTACAAACCTTGTTAAAAGGTCTGTTGGCAGAGCTTTGATGAGCTGCTGATAGCTATCGCGGACATCCTTGTTCACATCCATCAAACGGATAGCACAATCCTCAAAAAATCTAGCAGTGACATGATAAAAAATATTATTTTCAACAACACAGCACACTTGAGGACCAGAAATGAGTTTGGACAAAAAATGAGAAACAGCATGATGATAATAACCATGTAAAAAAAACCTGGTTCAAGTTCTATCGTCACTAGCAAAATGTTTACTGTTATTTGTTTTTAAAGCAATCTTATGCTACAGTTTAGGAAGTTAAGTCTAGTGAATGTATTGACAGCACATCAACATGAAAAAAGAACAGAGGCACCTCATGAAACTTAGAATATTTGTATTTGAAACATTTTATCCAAAATAAAGCATATTTTGATCTTGTTGAACTTTAAATAACAGCAATGCTCTCTGGGATCAAAAATACAAATAAGGCACAGAATAGACAAAATGTATTATAATACATTAATATTTGGTCATGTTGAGTGCCCATAATTTTTAAAATCAGATGAACAAATAAATGATTCAGAAAAAAATCTCACTTCCTGAGGCATTCCCGTGATAAGACTTTCAGATCCACCAAGATATTCAGACAAAGAGAAATCTCCAATGAAATGCTGGGATTGTGGTCAAAGGCTGTGGATAAAGCCAATTCAACACCTCATTATATGAAAATACTAGCTATTGAAATTTATTTGCATCAGTTCTCAATAAAAGGACGTCATCTAAGAGTGAAGAAGTCACTGATACCATGATTAAATTAAGTGCCACAAATTAATAGGGTATTAATGTGTCATGTCCAAGTTAACAACACATTGCTTATGGTCAAAACTCCTTTTCCAAACAAGATTTTTATTGAATCTGGGGAAGGGGTGCTTACCTGAGGGCAAAATGCTCAGTGCTATGGAATCCATGTTTACATGTTTGGTCAGTAATGTCAGGACACTACTGCCCAGTGATCTGTCTAAAACCTCCACCAGCCACACCAAACACAACTTTCTAAAATGAAGAAAGGAAGAAGAACAAAAATGAAGACTGCTGGGCTGCAAATAGAGTCAAACCTCTGTGTGCGAACACCTCTGATCTGGTAAGCGATCACCTCCCATAAGACACCAAAGATCCAAAACACCAAAATGTTCAGTCAAATTTGCCCTGTGGTTTCCACCTCTTGTAAATAACCATCTCTGGTAAGCAACCATAACCACTTTTAGGGGTGACAGTTTAATTATTTTCCATTGTTTTTAACCTCTTGTAAGAATCTGCTTTACACATGGTCTGATCTTTTAGCTCACTGTATGTACTTCACCACTCAGAGCATACAAAGAACTTTTAGTGACAACATGGAACTACACCTAGGTAACTCAAAAATTGCATGCAATAATAATAATTATCATTCAATGCAAATGTTTCTTCCTTTTCATTGGCTGAGAGCCCACCACGTGACCTGCAAATAACTGCCTACAAATAATGGTGTGCTCATACGCAATGTCATTCAACTATTTTTGGCTGCAAATACTATTCTGCTCATGGGTAAATGAAACCACGCATTTCTCCATCTTGTGATCGCTCTTGGGTGAAAACGGAAGATCGCTTCGCTTCCCAAAGATATTCCTTAAAAAACAAACTCGGTGATCGAATGATAAAACAATTATTGAACTTGGTTATGGCAAAGTATGGTGATCAATTATTTGATCTGCTCGCCACTGACAAATCACGATATTTTGCTCAACCTCATCCAATAATTGCTAATTCTCTTCCATAAAGCAGATGTCTAGGGACCTCTTCTCGAAAGGGACTCCATGTGGTTTGATTCTTGTAAGCAACCACCTCCTGTAAGTGACCACTAAATCTTTGCATTTTGGGCGGTCGCTTATGGGAGGTTCAACTGTAAAATATTTTTTTAAAATACATTAGAGCGAATTTTTCACTTTTTGACTGGAAAAAGCAGAACTTAGGTCAGACATCACAATATTTCCTTTAAACTCATCACGAATAGATGAGCTTGGGAACTGGTGCCTTGAAGGTTGGACGGGAGCCTGAATGCCTCAGGCATAGCAAGGAGGTATCCATGGCGACCTGCAATGATTCGCTAAGCAACAGATCCGCAAAGATCAGCTCAAAAATGCCAGCATGAGATGCAATGTAAGTCACAAGATAAGCAAAAGGCCACTGCGGACACCCCTAAGATCACGTACGCTTGAGGAGACCGCTGACCGCATTGGCTTGCAATTTAACTTTACCTAAATTACATTTAGCCACATATATAAAAGCACATATATTTGTATTTTCAGAGAGGAAGTATGTAAGGAGGATATGATCTGTTTTATGTACTTACTGACTGAGTGGGAGGGTGGGACATGACTTTTTTTCATATGGTTTTCCAACCAAATTGCATGTGGGACCGTAAGGGTCATAATGATAATAGTAACTGTTGCTCAAGGAATATTTAAATCCATTTTGAAAAGGATATTGTTATTGATAGATTAAAAGGTGGAATATGGTTGAGATTTCATAAGCCATGGGTTTATTTACAGCTTGAGCTACCATTCAGAATTTTGGAAAATTAATTTGAGGGGATATTGTTTACCTTGAATCTTGTGGCGTGCTAGAATTTCTTAATACTTCCGAAAGTAAGCTAAACATTGTGACAATGTCTCCATCGTCTGACACTCGTATTCCCTCTGATGGAGAATTAGGAAGAAAGTGGTTGTACCTGAAAAAACGTAACACAAGCTATGGCTTTGAACCAACAATATTACAACAGGAAAGCTTTTATTTTAGAGCTGGCTGGAGTAAGTTGACCAAAGAAAGTGGAGTAATAAAACCTATGGAAATTCCTATAACAGCATAATTCACCACATACAGGGCTGTCAGTAAGGGCCTGGGCCTTGGGATTTCTTCTTGGTATGATGAGCATGACCCATAGATACTTTCATATTAAACCAAAAGGAAAATAGAACCTAAAGTAGATCCTGGCTGTTCAATTTTCTGCCTACAAATCACATCTATCTGGCAACTTGAAATCTTAGTGACAGCCCTGCTGCATAGCTTCCAAATAAAGCATCATTCAAATGGATACTAACAATAATGTTGCTACGGCAGTACTCCATTTGGGCAAGCACAGCATCACAATTTATCATTTTTGCAATGAAAAAAAAAATCCACTATTTTACTATTGTCAAGTCCCAGGCTTAGACAGCAGTTTTGTTGTTCCCACAGAATATCAGTTCCAGGATTCGATTTCTCAAACAAATGAAAACATTTACATGTACCTCTGACAATATGTGTATAGCGCATGAAGAATGGTGTACTGTACAGATGGGTGGCAGACAGCAATCCTCCACTGACACGCATTTAGACGCTGAGTTAGCAGTTGAAAAGGGCTGGGAGAGAGCTTCCACAACTAAAAAATTTATAATGTTTTAATGTAATTTTTCTTAGCTTACCATCATGTCCGGGCGCAAGAATACATACTACAAGCATTCTTTGTCCACAATCAGAAGTTGAATTCATGTGGAAAGTTGTGAGATCATTAATAGTAATAGCAAACTAAGCCTGAAATAAAAGCTACCAAGTGGACGTAGCACTTCAGAATCATACTGTTTGTGTTACCTTTAAAATAAAATCCATTACTTTTATATTCGGTAATTTAATCACATTCACAGCCCAAAAGAATGAAAACTAGTTTCAGCAGAAATGAAAATTCCTTAAATGCTCATGAACAAGGTCTCAATCTTACCCTCAAAATTGCTGATTTGGATGTTGCAATTTCTGACAGGGCACACAAGTCAAAGATCAGAATAGTTTCCAGCTCATGAACACTGCGGTATTGTACCAAGCTACTTGCATGAGTGTTATCAACAAGACTTGATGCCTGGTTTTTGTTCATGTTATCCTCTGGATCAATAGAAGTTTCCTTTTCATCATCACTGCCTGATGGAGGCTCTAATTTGCTGTCAGTCTCATCTTGGCCGTCCAACATTTTCGTCAGAATGGAAAAGCTCTCAGTAAGCTCTGTCACAGCGATGCTGCAAAAGGAAAGCAACGCAACCTTGAGGTTAGACTAACCTAAACCTCTTTTTAAGTGATCATGCACTAAACTGTCAATGGCTATGCTGTGGATTTCTTTTTATCCTTGGTTTTTGTTTGTTATTAAGTTTTCAGTGTTTTTTTTGACATGCAGTATGGCACGGCAGTTATAGCACTGAATTTGCAACCTGGAAGCCCTGAGTTCAAGTTACCGCTCTGACCACAAGCCAGATTTGTTCTCCACAGTCTTAAAATAAACTCCTTGGTCATGCTTATAAATACAGGTGGCTAACTGGTTTGCCTCCCATCCGTTGGAATTTTCACTTGTTATGTTCCCTTTAATTGTTTGTTTCCATCCTTATTTATGGGCCACAGTGTAAACATCTAAGTTACCAGTAATAAACTGTGTTGCCCATTACCCCTTTTATCCCTGTCAATAACTTCCTTCGGTAATAGACCATTTTATAGTTGTGTGCTCAGTACCCTGACCTTTGAATAGGAGCGAGGCTGGCAGTGACCTTGTTTTTCATATGTAAATGATCATGTTCACAGGCTTATTAACATGAGAATACCACGATTTGCACATGAAAAGCAGGACAGTTTGTAACAAAACAAGGTCACCACCAGCCTCACTTCTATACAAAGGCCAGGGCACTGAGCACAAAACTGTAAAATAGGCCAGGGCATTAAACACACAACTGTAAAATGGCCTATTAAAAAACAACAACAACAAACAAAAACAAAATTAAATCAAAACTGAGAGAGAGCCAACAGCAACAATAATCATGGTTACAGACCGTTATGACAACCCTATTTTTGGACTTTCGACTTAATCATTGCAATGCAAAAAGCAGCATTTTTAAACATGAACATTTTTAATTACTTGTAAGCAGTCTCCAGAAGAGGGACATCATGAATGCCAAGAAAACCTTGATAAATCTTCATCACTGATGACAAAACCTACAAAGTTTAATAGCAAGATCAAAGGTCAGTTATAATATTTTTGCATAATAATTATGCAAAAATATTAATTATTAACGTTGTCAGCACCTAGGCTTTATCTGAAGGCTGAGACAGAGATTGAGAAAAGAAACTGAGTCACAAGAACAACAATGCATTACTGACTGCACAAAAAAGTCATGTTTCACATGTACTTACTGCTTGGTCAGAAGAAAAGCGCAATTTCATCACGGGGCAACCAGGTTCCAAGAGCTGTTGAATGAAAGCTGCAGGAATAGCTGTGTTCACATGAGCTATTACCTGCAATGGTATTTACATGTGATTAGCTAACAGAAAACTGAGTAATAAAATAAAATAATAAAGAAATATGTAACTCTTGACTCTACTCCAATTCTTTTGTTCCCTTGCTGCCTTTTTACCCATTCACACATGAACTGCCCATACCAACTTGGATCCACATCCCTTGTATCACTGGTGACATAATATTTATTTTAACTGTCATAGACAACTTTGACACCTTACTTGCGCAGAAAGAAGAGATCTTTCAAAAGCTGACTGAGCACAACTCAGTCAAACAGGCCAGAGAAAAATGCACACAAAAAAAGAACATCTTAAGTTGACAAAAAAATTCCAGTGAAACTCCTGTACTACATGTACAGTTAGATATTTGCAGAAGCAGGAATTGTGTACCTTTTCTATGAGCTGAAGAGCAGACATAATGTGAGGATAGGTAACACAGGAGGCACTCTGGAGTTGCTGAATCACAAATGCTGCAGTTATTTCACAGCAGCAAGAAAAGTAAGGCTGAAGCCATGAACACATGGACGCTAAACACTCGTTGGCTGAAATAGGTGCAAGAACATTACATCATAATCATTACTAACGAATTAATCTGGCCTGAATTTAACACTGAAACAAGAACAAAATTTACACATACAACCTTAACAACAGTACATTGTACCTGATACAAACAGCTTTTCATAGTAGTAGGAGTAGCCAGACATGTTAATACACTGAATAATTCTTTGAATCAACTGAAAAGGACAAAAATCTAGTTGAATCACACTTTGTCAAATTAGGTCTAAACCACTGTGATCCACTTTTACAAACTATTTAAACATTATTGAGGCAGGTTGCAAAACAAAACTTTGTCATGGAAAGCCTACAGCCTTTTGATTACAGCTATAAACATTCTTGGGGAGAGACCAATAATTATCTATTCTTATTAACACTCATAGAGAAACATGCATGGCCCTGATTACTATAGAAAATGACTTGTGTTGTTTACTTTACACTTTAGGAGAAGACTAATACAAACATGTAGTAATCATTTTAAGTTTACTAAAGAACATGACAGAAATATTTAAGAATTTTTATTGTACCTCAGTCAAGTAAGATGGTGTAATGGAAGGACTTCTGTTTGGAGAAAAGCTTGGTCCAATACCATTAACAACTGTAGTAAACACTCTGTGGAAAAAATGAAAAGAAGATTTCAAAAAATGAAAAATGCAAGGCACTCAAAGGTATTATAAGCTAATTAATGAGAGCACAACCAGAGTCTCAGGAGAAGTTACAAACAGCACAGCAATACTTTTTTCATCTTCTTGAATCTTTCAGTTTCAGTTTTTAGCTTCAAGTTTGAAAACGTACTACAAACATAATAGTTTGCCTCACACGGCCATTAATTCCAATGCTAAAATTATTCTTGTCAACACTTTACTAAAGTGTTTGTAGTACGGCAAGAGTATCAACAATGACAACTACACACCGCCAGACCATTATTAACCATACCTCACTAAAGCTGTCAATCTTGGAAGAGACACGTAAGGTAATGGAATTTCATCTGAACTCACAACTTGGTTAGACAACATGCCTAATTCCTGAAATTACAAGTATACATTTTAGTCAACCCTTTAAGCCCCAGTATCCAAATACAAATTCTCCAGATTGATCTCCATACATTTCCTTAAAGAATTGGTTCAGAGAATTTGTTTGTTCATCAAAGCTTTTCACATCAGGTGATCATTTTATTGATTCTCACCACTTTTCCTCTAGATTTTGTATTGATATAGTTAGGAGAAAGTTGACTTTAGTCACTCTTGGGACTTATAATTAAAGGGTCAACAAGACCTGGTGTAAGGAGTCTCTCTATAAAGTGTACACACAACAAAAGTTATTTCAGACCCTTCATCTGGGTGCTGTTCTGGTTCAAACCAAATCAATGCACAGTGCCTCATATGAAGGAAATATGCGGTAAAACCCTGCATATAAGAACCTGGATTTTTAAATTTAGCCTTAACAGGTTCTTATATAAATGGTACTTAAAGCAAATTCAGACTACCAAGGTTCTTAAAATAGGTTCTTATATTTTCATATGAATTTCATTTCAGTATATTATAAATATCATCTCATAATACAATATGAATCATTTACAGTATACCATTATGCCTAAAGGCAGTACAGTGCAGGTATGTCCTTAATGAAACATAACAAACAAACTCATAGCAAATTCCTAAATATTTAAATACGTGAAAAAAAAATGTTTAAACATAAGCAAATACTACCATTGCCAAACTTACCTCAGCATAAGCTTCCATATCTTCTAAAAACTGACTCAGGAGTGTCAGAGAGAACGCAATGTCTGAGGCCCAGTAGTCATGCAACTTTACCAGACATTCTGTAAAATTGTGAAGAACCCTGCATGAAGCTCATTATGAAGTACAAATGTTGTATAGTTTACTTTACAAATCACACCATAGTTTGGTTACAAGTGCACCATCACCAACATAAGACATAAGACAGTCAGTTCCCTTGGCATGTAGATAGAATGATTGTAATCATGACTCTCCTACCACTCCATTAAATTTTGTAGCCTACATAGCTAGAACATTACTGGAGTGATATGAGTAAAATTTGCCACCAAAGCAGCAAAGTCACATAAAGAATAAGTTTTCACTTTTGCCAAAATTACAAATACAATTTTTTCTTCATTACATACCATTGTCACTGTCAGCTACACACACAAAAAAATAATAACATTGTCTATCAAAGGGAGAGACAGAAACACTGGCTTAAATGACAAACCTGAGGTGTACAGAGTAAGGGATGCTGGTTGGGAGGTGTCAATGTGCCACCCAACAAGGATGTCAACAGTGTCCTAATAAGAATGAAAACACAATGTGAATAACAGTACATTAACATCTACTCACTCCCAATACTCACTGAAGAAACAAAATCACAAAAAGTACAGGTATTTTTCATCAAATTCGGCAAAAGTTAGGCCAATGAAGTTTCTTTTAAATGAAAAGACCTTAGGAGTTTGCGTTTGTGCACAGATGCCAAAGTTAGGGTCAATCTTGCCATAAGGTGGTCTACTACATGTAGGATTTAAGACTTGGAAGACTTGTCAGAGTCCCAACCCTTTCATCAGAATACCACAGGAGTATCAACAAGTACAGTCTGTCATAGTGAGTCTTAATAGCTTGCATAATTGAGAATTCTCATGATTCCAATGAACAATCACCCCCCCCCCACCCCCCCCCCCCGCCTCCTGTTCAAGCTTGTCAAGTCACCTAGCACATTCGAGTCTGAGACCACAATGGGCTTGAACAATCATTCTTAACAATTGCCTGCAAATAGGTCATGCTAGACACGTTGATTTCATTGCTGACATTGACCCATTGTCAACAATGAATCAATTAATAATTAGCAACAACAGAACTTCATGTTGGTCAAGAAGCTCCCATGTGTTGATGTCTTTGTCACAGATACCATTCTATCACAGTAAGGATTAGTCAGACCACTACAACTGAACTTAATAGGACAATTACACGATGAGGTCATTTTACTACAACTACCACAATCCTTGAGTTTGTTGTTTTCTTGTGCAAATTAAGGCTATTGTTCTTTAATCCTCAGCAGGATAGACAAATTTAAATAACAAAGCAAAACCGAAATGAATTCTGGTAGTTGTGGTCAAATGTCGTCATCGTGCAATTGTCCTATGGAGGAACTTACCCTAAAATGTCCAGCAAATGCATGTGGGTAATCCAAAGCAATTGGCATCATCACATTTAAGGCTGCACGTAGCAAGTCTGTCAAGCAACAACAAAATTGTCAGCTGTATAGGAAAGAGAATATTATTACTCTTTTGTCTAGTCCTAACTTACAACAAAGTAAATCATCCCTGTTTTGCAGATTTTAGTTCAGTTTTAACTTGCACAATTTTAATAGTTATCATCACCATCACTAATAAGTGACTTCAGGACAGGCAGATGAAAACTTCCTCCTGCTTTTCTCTTCTAACCCAGAGCAAGGTTGACCTTTTTTTTTCAGGTGAGAGTTTTCCTTAGCCACTCCACCTCACTGGAGGTATTGCAGATAGCATTCTGTTGTAAGTCATGTATTCTGCAAGTCTGAAGTACTCACCACTTATAGATGGTAAAAATGGCATTTCCCTTCAAGAATATCCACATATTACAGTATGTCTCTTACACATAACCAGTGTTCATGTCAAATAACAGAGCTTTAGAGGAAGAGGACAGCTACGTGGACGACATTTAATTTTAAGTTTTCTCACCAATTCTGTATAATAAAGACCCTGGAAAGCTTCATTGTACTTTTTTTTACCACCAAAGTTAGCATGCTAATATTTCAATAGAAGTAGGTTAAGTCCTCTCCTGATGGCGAAATGATAAAATTTCTAATATTTGATAACTTGTTTTTACCACTACGACATTCTCACTAAAACTTGTAGTAAACTGACGGTGGCTACCACATTTTCCCACCAAAATAACTTTGGTTTGCGTGCAAGGACAACTTAGTATTGAGAAACTCTTGTTCTTGTAGCCATCCTCATCTTAGAATCTACAGCTCTCTAATAGCTTTTGCGGATCAAGCAGGATTATGACGCAAAATCATGAACTTTGGTGACCGATAAACATTGCTGTATACCTGAGGAATCTACATTTTCCAGCATATTCTGCAAGCTGCTCATGACATTCTGAAAAAAAAAAGTCATAATCATGATAAGTTCAAGTGTCACTGAAAATACCCACACACTTTCTTAGAATTAATAATAAGGCATGCTGAAGAGTATTTACACTTCTTTATATTAGTTTTTACTAACCATCATGAAATCTCTAAAGTATTTATTTTTTGTATCCACTTGAATAGCCTGAATATGGGAAAAAAGCAGAAAATGTTTTATTACATCCAGAGTCCAAGATACCCCTATTAAACACACAAAACATGTAAATGAAGAGATTAACATCTACTGAAGTTGAAACAATACAAAATTGTCATGAACCTCTTAAATTTAAATTACTAATAAAGTAAGAATAATTTGAATTCTTGTTCCATCATTTCAGAAGCAAACAAAACAGTTACTTGTACATGAATATAAACAAATTTATAATTCAGTTTCTATGCATGTTTGACTCATAACTGTTTTAAAACAGACAAGTAAAAACATATTTACCTTTGACAGTGCTGACAATAGCAAGATTTTAACTTCGTCAGCTACAGAAGACTCAAGTTTGGTAAAAATCCATTGAAAAAACCTAAGAGGAACAAAAGGGGATGAGAAAGTGCTGTTTCAAACATTTTGACCCAAAAGGCCAAGAGCTAAGAACATACACGTGCACCTGTTTGGGTCCCTTATGTAAGATATTATTGTGGGAAACCAGAGGAGCCCGCAATCCTAATCTCCAAGTTGCTATTATGCATGAGCACAATGTATGTACCCAGCATTCGATTGGACTTGCACTAAGAATGACTGGTATGAATAGAATGCAATCTGATCACATGTGTTTGGACCTTCTATCATACACAATCTGATGTGCCTACAATTTGACCTTCTATCACATGAAACTTACACAAAGCACAACATTGGAGCAAGAGCTTCTTGACCATCAATATTATACACACTCCCTAACCTTTGGTTAGATGAAGTTAAAAAGGTTGGTATCAAGAGCACTCCCATTTTAGGGGCATTCTAGGCACTGTGTTTAAGACATGTAACACAGCCCAAATCAAACAGACAACCCTTAGCAAACAATTTACAAATAGGCCACTTGCAATAAGAGGACACGTGACCAATGCTTCCTTTAAACAATGAGTTGGAATCTTGCTGATACCAAAAATTGATGGAGCGCATAAAAATGATCTTACACCCGAAATTTGAGAGCAAACGCATTTAAGGGAGATATTTTATGGCACTTTGATTTTCAACAAAGTAGTATGATTTGTATTGGCCGCCATGTTGGAGGGCATACTCTTGCCCTCCAACATGGCCACCAAAACTACTTTTTGCTTGTATCTTGTTAAACGTCAGACAGTTACGCTCAGCTGTGCTGAAAACGTTACCACGTCATCTTTTCAACAATTTCCTTGAAGTTCAAGTGCAAAATTTCTGTTCAGAAGGAGGTAATTCATAGTTTCAAAAATCACATTTTGGTCACGTGACCAGCTAAGAACTTACTCATTTTAAGAAAATGGTACCAGTTTGAAAAACTAAATCGCTATTAATTTGGTTAAGATATGAACCACTAATCGTTTTTTGAAGGCAGAAAAATAACTTTCATTTTCATAAAAATGATGTCACATGACCTCTTAGTGCAAAAAGCCTATTCCCAGAGAACCGTCTTCTCACCAAGTGAACTCACTTTTACTGAATAGCCACCCTTTCTTATTTGAAATGCCATGAAATGTGGACAACCATCCAATGAAATGTTGCTCACAACACTCAAATTTTTCTCCTTTCACAGAATGTACTTATATGAAACTAAAAAGGATAGAACACAACTAACTTGTATTGAGCACAATATACATGTACCTTCCTGCTTCACCGCCTAGAACTCCACCAATCACCCCAACACAGGATGCGATTTTCTCTTTCAGCTCTGGCTGGCCCCTAAAAATATTGTGATGGTAAAAATTAAGCTTTCTCTGTATTTTTCTGCTGTGTGCACAATGATGCAAAAGAAAAAAAACAATGTGTCACAGGAACATTCCCAAAACTTTTTATGGATATGTTTCTTATTGTTTCCATGAAGTATATTTTTGGCACAAACAAACATACAATGCTTTAAAGAGCCATGCAGTGAAAGAAAGTTTTTTGCAACTACCTTTCAAACAGCACATCCTCCAAGGCTGTAAAAAGATTCTCAGCATGCTTGTCTATTACCTGTAGTTTGAAGATTTGTATAAAAAACACTATTAGTCACAATAATGTACTTTTATTGCTGTGATCTATGAAATGCAGGTTTCAAATTATGGGGTGTGTCTCCAAGCAAACATAATGCAAGACAGAATCTATAAGTTGATATGAAGTCAACTAGCACTCTTGCTTGTCCAGGCATCCCTTCATTATTATCATCTTTGTCTCAAGTACATTTTACATTTTAATCCAAGGTTTTCAATAAGATTTTATTTAGGTGGCAAAAGGTTTGGAATAGGTGGAGAAGGAAAAAAGTTGCAGCAAACGCCAACATGCAAGTGCCAAAGGTGCAAGTTTCTGGAAAAAATTTCGAAATCTGGGCCTCTTAGAATGCATTTCCAGCATTCTGGAGCAAAAATCAGAGTGTTTGAACAGAACACATTCAGGAGGTGAGTTCACGTGAAATACCCGGCAAATTTTGCCGGCCACCAGCTCTTATTGAAAAGCCTGTACTCAATTCGAAAATTCAAGAAGATACTGAGTTCAGCAAGACATAAATCAAAATAGATGAAGGAGACACAAAAAGAGCTGTGCACTAATGGTTGATTAAGGTACAGCAAAGCTGCACTCTATCTAAGAAAAATTGAAGGGAGCCCATTGCTCTGAACCTGTGAAATCCAGGGTGCCTAGCACATGCCTTCTATGAAAAAACTAAGATTTACTTGCCACCAAGGAGCAAAAGTTGGGCACTGCTTAAAGCCTTGTACAGGTACAGTGGTACACTGTATTGCATTTCATAATATGTATTACAAGGAGAAATACACGTAGGAGAGTTAAAAGGGAAAATGACACCATCAAAACTGCATTATTTTGTTGACTTTATGATAATAATAATATTGACTACCTGGTGATTATCAGCATTGTTAAGAAATTCTTCAAGCTGTTGAACAGCAGTTAAACGACGGTCTCTTTCAGAATCTTTGGTGATCCTCTTTACAAGATGTGATAAACGAGAATCATCGCCAAACATATTATTTCGATCTAAAAGGCAAAAAATGTATCTTATAAAAAATATTGTACCCTCCAGGTTTTGAAGTCAGTCCAGTGCAGGTTTGCATGAACCCTGAGCATGCATGTAATACTTAGTAAGTACATAGACGGGTCAAATACAAAATACTACCATTTTGAATCTGAGGATTTACCATCAAGAAATTTAAGTGTATGGTTAGCAAAAATACCATAAACTGTCGCTCCCAAGCCCTGGGCTTACCATATTTATTTGATTAAACACAGGGGCTTTGTTCCGGGGGGGGGGGGGGGTTAATACTTGGAGTCAAAAAATTGCTTCAAAACCAAGCTATAGCAGTGCTGATCAAGATACGTTTTGCATTCACTGGTTTTTAATGGCCACTTTGCACAAAATGGTCACATGGCAGTGCTCTTACCTAAATTTTCCACCCTGGGGTCCACAGGACCCACAGAGAAGCTAAAAGGGGGTCATGAGGGAGAAAATTAAAGCGGGTCACAATTTTTAGATACAGTTAACTCAATGTTTAACTCACAGGTCTGAGTTAGAGTAAATCCCTTGTACTTTCTTAGATAATAAATATCCAGTTTTTACATACAGTTAACTCAACATTTTACTGCTCTGAGTTAGAGTAAACACGACATAAACAATTAAATTTTGGCTTATATTATAAGGAAATGTATGTGTGTGTACATATATTTTATGCACCTTGGGACCGCTTAAGCGAATTATTGTGCAGCATTCCCCGAAAAAGTGCTGAAGTGCCGCAATGCCTCGGTCTGGTAAGAGCACTGAATCAGATGCATGTTTTGTTTATGGGTGGATGGGCCTATAACTAGGAAGGGGCTGGAGGGGCTTGTTAATAAAAGCAACAGCTTAAAGTGACTCCAAGTGACTCCTGGTTTACCTCTAGATTCTCCTTTTTTGATTGTCTTGTGTTTGTTTGTGAATTGTGGAAGAATTCAACCTGTAATCAGGAGTCACTTTGAATCTTTTCCTTTGTAACTCTTCAGCCTGTTGTGCAGAAGTAAATATTCCTTGCCATCCAGCAATTACTGGTGTACTCAAGATTGGAGCATAATAGCTCATAACTGAATGTCTACAGTTTTTAAATTCCTGAATATGTTACTGTTATTGCTGAACATTACAATATAATAATATTCTGTTTTAATATGGACAGCGAGTGAGCTACTGATTAGCCTGCTGGTATAGAGTGAACATGAAGTTGCACATTTTAATAAAATAATATGCTCATATGCATATGTCAATTGTAGAATAAAACACAAAAAAACATACAGAATTTTACGCAGTGGGAGGCAAATTATGCTATTAAGCCCAATTAAGTATAAACTAAGCTGCCTTGGCAAATGTAAACCCAGCAATTTAGCCGGAAGAAGAGAGGGGACATCATTTTCATACACATGTCGAGCGCTATACCTTGGTTATCTGCATTCTCTTTAAGAAAAAAATAACTTGGAAAATTGAAACAAAAATTAAAACGACTAAAAATTTATATTTAAAAAAATACGCGTTTCGTTAAACAAACGAACGTATGAATTGCGACTTTCAAATTTGGCCAACGGAACCAGAAACAAACAAGGTTACAATAAGCTTGATTGTTTGAAGGTATAGCGCGTTTGTTCAGTTCAGCTGAATCACTGTTAATTGTTTTTCAGAACAAATAGTAAGAGCAGAAAGTCAATCTTGTAACTATCAGTGTACCGTGACTTACCATTAGCCGAGCCTTTAGTAGCAAAATTATCACGGTTCAACTCTCTGGGAACATCTCGGTTGGTTTCTCCCCTACCGCGAGAAGGTTGTTTCTCACCATCCGTGCGCTGCTTTCCTTTATCCTTTTCAACGACGTTAACTTTACTACCCTCTCTCTCAGGTACATCTCTCCTACTTTCGTCGTTTCTTCGTCTGCCTCGTTCTTCTTTCTTTTCAGGGCGACGTCTGGAGTTCCGCCCATTTCGCTGTTCGCGATCCCGATCTCTTTCTCTTTCACTTTGAGTACTTGTAGTGCTACTGACTGAGTCTGCAGAGTGGTCTCGGCCTCTGTTTCGCTGAGAACGATCTCTGCGTGTTTGCCTACCACGGCCCTGTGGTCTCCCACTCATTCCATTTCATTCTGCCATGAAAACTTCTCCACTAAAAAAGAAATTCACGCTCAAAGAGATTCATATAGCGCCTGGCGCCATCTTGAATACCGAAAGAATGCCTCGCTTTCACGCATTTTTCAGCTGATTGCCTCACTTTCATGCAAGTCAGCTGCTTGTAAATTCAAAATGGCGCCGATCACTTCCTGATATGTGGTGAGACACTCAAATAATAATATTCTAATTACAAGTTTAAAAGCAATCTTGACTTCTATTTTGGCAAGATGGGATCCCTGTTTAGCAAGAAAAAAGAACCAGAAAGACCAAAAATAACTGAACAGGACAAAGCTATTCTGGTAAGATTTTTCAGTGTTAATGCAACAAGGCCAGGGTAGCAAGTATTTTAGGTGGTCTGTTGTCTACTGTTAAAAGCGTTAATCGTCAGTCTTCTTTTCCACCCTTATTTTTCTCGAAAGAGTGAACTCGGGAGTTGGGACCATGCAGCAGGTACATGTACAGTGTAGGAGCGGGGAGGGAGCATGTAGCTAAAGTAGGTTTTTTTCACTTTCAGGCCTGTAGCAGGTGAAGGGGCAGGGGGGGCTCGATTCCCCCCCAGAAATTTTCAGACTTGAATAAAATTCTGCTACAAAAGTGGAATTTTTCTACTAAAATGGACAGCTGTCAATGGAAGCAAAAGTTTCAAAGTACTGTTGATCATAGTAAGATTATAGGTGGTTTTCATGCAGTCTCGGGAGACACAAATAACAATGAGGAAATGAACAAATGCTGGTGGACAAACAAAACGAGCTGATGAGCGATCTTTTGTTTACTGTCCTTTAGCATGGTGGCGATGACGTAACATGAAAACCACCTATGTACTGTTGTGTAAATGAACGAAATCGTATTTTTGCTCTGCCAGAAACAACCAACAGCTTTAAAATATCTGCTAATTAAGCATCAAAATAGTCAGAAGCAAAATGGATCTAAAGGCACCAATGACCATCCCTGAACTTGACCTCTTGAACTTTATTGTTTTCCTAAGGGGTTTCGCCAGTATAAAATATACTACTGTACTAGAGTAAAACTTAGGTTTTTGTGCGTTTATGTTGAAAGTGTTACAATGTCTTCGCAAGAGCCGTTGAAAAAGAAATTCAAACAAGTCGAAAATAAGCAGGGAACACTTTTATCCTGTGTAAAACCATGCACTAGTGACACAGAGCCTGGTGTAGTTGAAGAAACAATCCCAACCCGGAAGGTATTGTAGACAAATGTAGTCCTCTGACATGTACTAAGAAGTATGCTTTAACCGAGGGACCGAAGTGGGGGGGGGGGCAATGTGGGTGGGGGGGGGAAGAGTTAATGTGGGCCACTCCTTCAGCCCCCCAGTCATTTTATGCTTGCTACGGGCCTGGCTTATGAGATGTTTTGCTGACATCCATTTAGCTAACATCTTATGTCAGTCAACTCAACTGCAACTTTATTTAGGAATAATTATTCCATTACAATCGACTGGCCTGCTTCTAACAGTTATTAATCCAGGCGGGCCATGATTAATAATGGTAAAAACAATTTTATTTTACTTAATTATATAGCACTGTTCTCTAATAATGGAGGGGAGGAAGTATTTTGAATTGCAAGAATTCTTATTCAGGGTGTTCATTAGGCATCAGAGATTGGATAATTCTCCATTTGTTACACAGGATTCTCAGCTAACCTGTGATAGCCTCTGACTGTTTTTTATAATTCTGACATGGAGCCCCTTTCAAAGTATTCTCCTGTGACGTTACACCTTTCTCCTGCTACTAGAATTTACAATGAAAACCCTGCTTATTACTATGAGAGTCCGTTTCATTATTACATTATATATCAAGGTTAAAACCAATAATTTTAATTAATTAAAACAAAATTGGAATAAATTGATAGATTGAAGGTTGTTGACCTGAGATACCAGTGCACTTGCTATTTTTCATTGTTAGCTCGTTAGCTCCTCTCTTTAAAAGAGTTCTGCACCTATATGCAAATGAATAACACACTTGGCCAAATTTAATCAAATTTAATTTTTATTTCACTGGTGGAAACCATATGGATTTTCAGGTATAAGAAAGTTATTTACTGTTTGTATGTCAATAAATATTTTGGCTTCCAGGCACTTAAACAGCAGAGGGATAAACTCAAACAATACCAGAAGAAGGTATGGAGCAATCAGCTTTGCATGTACCTTACATAGAGTAACTATAACAAGAAGGCAGTATCCCAAAACACTACATGTTACAAAATAATGATGATCAATGTGGAAATTATTGTCTACATGTAAATGATCAGGTTCCAGAAGCAGATTCAGTAGCATGTCCAGACCTCCAAACAAAAGTGCAGGGGGCACTCTCTCGCTGAAACAAAGTATCTTAGGCAATGGCAGTGTAGTAGACTTAAAATAGGGAGGCCTTCCTTAGATTTTTCAATTTTACCCAAGAAAAAAAAAACAGAGGAGTTACATATTTAAATCTCTCCCAAAGCTTAAGACTTAAGCTTGGTCCAGGTTGTAAATGAATTTACGGTCCTAATAAATTGTACTCATTCTTTATTTTAGATCCAACTCAATCTTGAAAAGGAAAGACAGCTTGCAAAGGAGCTATTAAAGGAAGGGAAAAAGGAGTGAGTTGGTACCCATTTATGTCAAAGTCTTAGCCAATAAAAGCTCTGTATAATACTCTGTTGGTGACGTAAAAATAGCAAGAGAAGAGAGATGCAATCTCCTTGCAGCAAGGAGATCACCATGGCAACCAAGCCACAGCCCATCTCCGGGCACTTGTTAAGACAAGATCAGAGTGTTAAATGAATATGAATATGAATATGATCTATAAAAAGTCAACTTTTATTATTATTTTTAAGAAAGCTCATCTCGGGTGGAGGGTGGGTACTTTCTTATAAAAGGCTAATGGGAATGTGCCGCTGGATGGGGTCACATTTTCACGACTGGATTGACTATAATGGGGTTGCATTTTCAATAGAATTGCGAGAATGGGGTCACACATTTTCAGATTTTTGGAGTAAGAAAGTAAATTGTTCTTCATAGTTACAGTTAGCAAACGTACCAGAACGTTTGTACTGTAGGTGAAAAGTAAAGTGTTCTTCATTCAGTTTAAAAAATGGGTCAATTCATTTTAGTATGGCCTATTTAAGGGATTGATAAGGTAGATACATCAACAGAAAGTGACTAAGTTGAGATCATGAAAATTATATTTTCCCAAAGGTGACTAAAATGGGGTCTATAATTGCCCACAGAATAGACTATAATGGGGTAGGGGCTCTGAGAGGTCAGCGGCACATACCCAGCAAACATTAACCCAAGTACAGAGCTGCCCCCCCCTCCAGGTTTCATTTGCATCTACACATATTATGTCAAAGACATTTCATTCATTGCTAACTCCATGAACTTGTGTCCACAGACTCAAATATTAGACTTGGATGATACACCATGTTTTTGTGATGTTTGTAGAATTTAGGCTTACAGAACAGGCACAAAAATTAATTTATTCTAACGATGAGAATTTCTTCTCTTTAAAACTCAGTAAAGCAAAACTGCTTCTTAAGAAGAAGAGATATCAGGAACAGACCCTTGAAAGAACAGATAATCAGCTGGAAAATTTGGAAAAAATGGTTTGCTTTTTATTTAGTTTTATAGCAATTAATGTTGAGTAAATGTTTGCGACCTTATTCTATACCAGACAAGTTTACTCTCTACACTTTCCAAGGCGCCCAAGTTTCAATGTTATTCTTACTTTTGATTTCGAAACTACATGATTGTACTACACTTTATTAATAATTCGTTCTAAGAAGATGATCGATACCCTGTGTGAGATCAAAGCACTCTTAATGTTATGATCTATCCAAGAATAACTGTGTGAAATCATTACCTTCAATGGAGCTCACACCTTGACTTAGCCTAAATTGTATTATCCACGTTATTTCAGTGAGCAACTGAAAGAGATTTGACCCATGGTTATTTAAAATGATAACAACATTATTATTATTTGAGTCATTAGTACTAATAATAATAACTGATGATAATAGTAAGTCATTATTCATTGTAATACACGTCATTCAAAAGTTTTCAAACTCGGGAGGCAAAATTTTATTCAACAGAAAAAATTCTGTTAATCATGAGGCTTAAAGCTGTTGCTAAAAACAATGCTAAAACTATTCTTTCATGCACTTATTGCTTCAGCCTGGCAATCATTTCATTTGTATTTTATTAATCAATTTGAAAGTCATTTTACATTTCATTTTGTGCATTTTATATTGTGCATAAACTGCCACCTGGTTAGCTTAATTGGATAAGTGCCAATTTGCTGAGCCGTGTCAGAGGGTGGTGGTTCAAACCCCAGTCGGACCAACACTAGGGATCGTAAAATAACTGAGGAGAAAGTGCTGCTTTTGTAAAGACATCTCATCTGCAAATGGTTCAACTTTCAAGTAAACCATAGGCCTCCTCTCACAACCCCATGCACATGTAAATCTGTGGGATGTTTAAGGACCCAACCACTGTTAATAAAGAGTAGGGATGTTTAAGGACCCAACCACTGTTCATAAAGAGTAGGGGACAGTCCTCTTATGAGGGACTGTTATGGGGTGACCATAATTGGCGCCACGTGCTGTTGCGGTGACCCTGCCAAGAATTGGTGAACCTAAGTAAATTTTAAAAAACTGAATACTAACTTGTAACTACATATACCTTGTTAGGTCCAGGATGTTGAATTTGCTCAAATCCAGTTACAAGTTGCTGATGGATTGAAACAAGGAAATGAAGCGCTGAAAAAAATGCATGAAGTATGTGGATTTTTACCCCTAAGCAAGACAAGGAGCTTTCCGCTACTTTCATCTTGGGAGTTTCCCTCTAGGGGAAAATTCTCATATTGTACATGCCCAGTTAGTTGAAATGTTTTATTTGGGGGGGGGAAGGGGAGAGCAAGGGCGGCGCAGTGTGGAGAGCACTCACCTCCTACCAATATGGACCGGGTTCAGTACTATTAATAATATGGTGGATGAAGAACGGCTATGTGGTCCGTGTGGTACCTCTAAATCCTGAGTTTGAGTTAGCGAGATTCTATTGTATTTATTTATTTGTTTATTTACTTTAACATTCTTGTTACAGATCATGTCAATAGAAGATGTTGAAAGAATAATGGAGGAGACACAGGAAGGCATTGAATATCAAAGAGTATGTATAATTATCTCGATGCAAGAGAACAATCATGTTCTGCAGGGAGCAGACACTGAAGATGAACTTCAGCAGGACTTGTGCAAAAATCATTTAGTCTCTTTCCCAATTTTTTTTATTTATTGTCAAAAATTAAAAGTCACTTGTATTTCATTGCAGAGAGTTACGACTCATTACATTAAGTCTATTATTATTGTTTACAATGTTTTAACTTAAATTAAAACAGATAAATATTTTAACAGAAGGGAAAAAAGAAGAAAAAAATAAAGGCAAAGTTTCCAAAGAGACAACGATAACAGTCACAAAAAGATTGACTGCCTTTTGGTCCTCCCTCCCCCTTCTACCTATCTCTCACTTGCACTTCCTGTAGCTGTTTAGATTAAGTTATTTCTCTGAGGGGCATTGCTTGAAAGTAGCCCATTTCTTCCTAAAGGAGGCTAGGTTGTTGATATCAAAAGCAATCTGTTTTTCACTTTCCGTGAAGTGTATAATTAACTGAGCGTAAATTTGTAGCATAGGAAGGGTATTTTGTCTCTCACCCAACTTGATATATAGACAGAACAGTTACCTTAGAGTACGTAAATAATATTGCAAGGCCATGTAACTAACCTTGCAATAAGATGATTCATTCATTTTTCCAGGAAATTGATGAACTTTTGAGTGGAAGTTTGACTCAGGAAGATGAAGATGCAGTGTTACAAGAACTGGAGGAAATGACACAGGTAAAATGCTATACTTAATGGGCCAACAAAAGCATTGGTATTAACACCAGCATTGTCTCAATATTTGGATGACAAAGAAGAAACTTTCCTCCCACACCCATCTCACCTCAGTACAATGCCCCCTCTGCAGCTAAGCAGACACATGCAAGGATGTGGTGCATTGGTGTCTACACTGTAGGGTCCTGTCAGTGTCAACATTGTATTTTTAATGTGGTTGAATGCAATTTAGACAAAGTTAAACTTGAGACAATGCTGGCCAGCTGTCTCTCTCTAGAATTCACGGGGTAGCCATGGGTCTTTGGCAGGGGCATCTAGGATTTTTTGGCTATCTTATTGAGGTCTTCTCATGTCACTCATGTTACGTGTTGTCTTACATTTATGTGTTTATTTGTGCTCCCTTCCGAGCCCTCCCTTTGGTAAGTATTGGGTATACTAAGTATATTTAGTTTCCACTGGTTAGCAGTGTGATAGTGCCTGGGTGGATGCCACTCACAGGGTTGTCATGGTTACCCACTGCACTCGGCTGCAATTCTGGGCTCCATCAGCTTCTCAGGCGCCAACCCCACACTCATTTATTGTTAATGAGTTTAATAGGGTGGATGAGGGAGGATGTTCACAAGCAAGTTAAAGTTTTTGTATCACTTGGATTTCAATTACCCCTGTAGCTGCCTGCAAGTTCCTAAACAAGTTATTTATTGCTTATGTTTGAATTTCAGTCTGTTACTGAGAACCTTCCTGAAGTACCAACAGAAGAACCAGAAGAACCAACAAAGGAACTTGGTATGTGTCTTAATACCCTTTAATAACATTATTTAAATGTTACTCAATCACAATATTATGGTCAGTGGTTGTTTCCAAAAGAAGAAAAATGAAAAGCACCTCATAGAACACACAAGCTTTATAATTCATTTTACACATTATTACCTGCAAGATATTGTTTAATAAGCAGTTCATTGGAGCCATTGTGGTACCTTCCATGACGAGGACTGTCACCAAGATATCAAGTTATGTAAAAAGAACAACTTGGAAGTTCTTTTGGTTCTGTTTTTCTTTTGTTTTCTATGAATATAACCATCAGAGGTCATTCTCATGGTAGCTAGGGAAATCCCTGAGTCTTCATAAGCACTTGTAGACATCACTGCATGAGTGTTTGAAATTTTGTAGTGCAATCTCTGATCACGAGATGGTTCATATGAGAGACTGTCCCAGTACAATCTCATTTAGTGGAAAAATCGTTTTTCTAACAAACTATAGTTGAGTTGCATATTAGTGCTGCTATCATAACATTATTTTTTTCATATGGCTTAATATTGCAAGCCAAAGTTGCAGTATGTATAAAGGTCCCCAACAGGGTTTTCAATGCCATTATTCTGCCAAAACTTTCCCCTCAATCCTGTGATCCTGATAGTTATCATCAGCTAATCCCAATCCAAACAATATCTAAAAAGTGCCTTATAGAGGTTCTTGATTTCTCATTTGAGGGGAATCAGTTGAAGATAATGCGATTATTAAAATTATGGCAAGGTAAAAATTGTCCTGTGTGGTCAAGGAACCCTTGTGTATCTGGATGTTGCTGTCATCAAAAGTAATTTAAATTCGTTTGTTTTTGTTTTGTTTTGTTTTTTATTAACAGGAGAGGGAAGACCACCAAGGGCAAAAAAAAACAAGAGAGAGGGGGAGATGGTGCCTGCTTAGTTATAGGCCCGAATTTCTAAATTACAAAATTGAGTTTGTATTTAGTGTAATGCGAAAGTTAGTCTCTCACACAGCTGTTCTTTGTGTGAACACACAATGCTCTCTTCTAGGGAGGAGTGGTGCATAACAATGTGAAGAATGGCTGCATAGGAGACTATGTAAAAGTCCCTTGTTGTTTTTATTTTTATCATCCTCCTCCTCATCGTCATCATTATCATCACCATTTCTTCTTCAAACAGACTGAAAGGTGTGGAGAATAGGACTTAGAAAATTTTGGTCACAGAAAATATTGATAAAAAATCTCAAAAGTATTTGTGATAGTGTCAATTTTCCTCCCATTTCCATGTTTATATACAACTCAGGACATTTTTACCTCAAAGCGGTAGATTTTAAAATTAGGGTCTTAGGGCCTCAGTGATGTTTCTCAGCACCTCATGTTTAAACATTTTATCAAAACTCCAGTGTACACAGTATGCTCTTGCTAATCAACACTCGTCACCTTGTTAAAACTTCAACAGGCTTTTTACTTCAAAATGATGCCTGATGGTCAATAAGCCACTTGACCTAAGAGGTCACTTGACCAATGCTTCATTTAAACAATGAGTAGGAATCTTGCTGATGCCAAAAATTGATGGAGCGTATAAAAATTATCTTACTCCCAAAATTTGAGAGGAAACACATTTAAGGGAGACATTTTATGGCACTTTGATTTTTCAACAAAGTAGTATAATTTGTATTAGCCTGTTCCAGGCTCAATTCAGTGGACCCGGCCATCTCGGAGCCTGGAACAGGCTAGTTTTGTATTGGCCGCAATGTTGGAGGACATACTCTTGCCCTCCAACATGGCAGCCAAAACTACTTTTTGCTTATATCTTGTTAAACGTTTGATAGTTACAATGTATGCTCAGATGTGCTGAAAACTTTACCACATCATCTTTTCAACAATTTCCTTGAAGTTTAAGTGCAAAATTTCTGTTCAGAAAGAGATAATTCATAGGGTTAAAAATCACATTTTGGTCATGTGACCAGCTATGAACTTACTTAAGAAAATGGTGCAGGTTTGAAAAACTAAATCACTATTATTTTGTTTAAGATACAACCCAATAATGGTTTTTTGAAGGCAATATCATATAACTTTTATTTTAATAAAAATGATGTCACATAACCTCTTAGTGCATTGCCTATTAGCATAAAGACACATAATAATGTGTTAGATGGAACTAATGGTATCTACTCGTGAATTTACATTTATCCACTAGACAAGAGCCTTGCACTGATTACTTTATTCTTAGGTAAACAATGTAATTTCTGTGTAGGGTAGGTGTAATGCAAAGTTGAGAAATTTCTGTCCTTGTTTGAATATTTGTGAAAGTGAAAGGGGGAGTAGAAAATACAATATTACAATTTTGGAATTATGCATTAAAGTATTAAAGAGTTATTTTCAATAAAATAGAGGATTTGCTATTGACATAAAATAGCATTAAATAATAGTTTATATTAAGTTTTTGACATGTTAAGTCGTTCAGTATTCTGTTCTATATCAATTCCTTTACTGAAAGGCTCTCAAACACTTTATAATCTTGCTCTCCTTGGCTGACCTTTCTTCTTGGAAATCAACTCATTTTCTAGATTAAACAATACTGAAATTGCTATTGCGAGGTAGAGTTGTTAGAAGTAAGATTTCCTTCCTCTTTTCTGAAAGGCTTTCCATTTTTGGAGCTGTAGGAATGTATATGCTACCTAAATCACTAGCTTTTTAAGATATCTGGATGTTCCATCCAAAAGCTGTCGCCAATAATGTCAGTGTGATAAATTACAATCTGTCTCTTTGTCTTTTGAAAATTGCCAGCTTGATCTAAGTTGTTGCCCTCACTGATCTATAATGAGAGGACATAAATGATTTTCTAGTTAACACAGCAGCTTAAAAAGACATTTTGCGTCAGCAAAAACCATGGTACCCTTTGTACGTATATTCTCCACACTGTTCTACTTAGTACATTTTTTATACTGATTGTTTAGTTCAGGAAAATCACACAGCTGAGACCACTGTAAGCCTTGTTTAATATCATTACACTTACAGAATTATAGGTCATATTAACTGACTTGCTATGCAAATCCTGGTCTCTTTAGTTGACACTAATACGAGGATGAAAGCTAACAACCATAACCTGCCATTTATAAACTGAGGGGCTTATATCCTAGGGGATTCAAAACGGGAATAGAGAAAGCAGCAAGCAGTGCTAGTCAAATACATTTTGCATTTAGTGTTACTTTAAATTAAACTTCAGAATATCGTAACAAATCGAATTCATTTCAATATATTTGGATCATAAGCTAGAGGGGGCTTACATCTGGGGCCAGGGAGGGTGGGGGACTTATATGTGGCAGTTTATGTTTTTTAGCACCATGCCTATTGTACAGCAACACTGATGAAGAATTTGTAAACAATCAAGATCTTTTTAACTAGTCAAACAGTTCCGTTTTTCTTGTGACCTTTTTGATTGATTGAACAGTGTAACTGAACAGAGAAATGGAATGTTGGTCACTCGTAGGGGGCTAGAGGTTTACAGTGCCAAAAAAAAACAAGGAATGAGATATGATTACCATCTCCCAGAGAAGGACTGATCCTTTGCGGTACATTTGAGGAAGGTTGTTGTAGTTTATGTTATATTCAGAAAAAAGGATTTCATTCTTGTCACTAGATGCTGTGCCCTGAAAGAACATAAAAATTTAATGATCGATGCAAGTTTTAAATCTTGTCATGAACTTTGACTGATCAGAAGCTGTGGGCTCCTTTGAATACCACACATCAAGATTGCTAAAATTACAAAACAACTTAAATTTCTGACTTTGTTTTAGGACAAACAAGAAGTGTTTGGTCTCAGATGAGATCTGACATTTCAAGTGGTTACTCCTTTAGACTATCTGAAGTAATAATTTTTATAGTGGCTGGTAGGGAGTTTTAAGTCATGGTAAGGCCTTGCATTTTTTACCATCTAATACATAATGAATAGCTAATTTTTCCTCCTTATTTGTAAAATACTCTCCACTCAATTTAACAGTCTTAGTGTACAGAAAAACCAGTCACATTTTTCTATTATGCCACTGATTCTGATAATTTCTATGTGAGTAACTTACAATAACCTATTTATGTTAACAAACTAGTCATTCCAACAGCATTAATGATTACTAAAAGCACTTACGTTAAGTCTTCCCTCAGCCTGGTCTGTGGTAAGACCCGATTGTTGAACCAGACACCAGAAGCATGTATTGTAAAGGTTGTTAATATGACCTAGAAAAAAAATCTACAGTTAAGAATTTAAAGAGGCTGTTAAGAACAAAGAATTTGGGTCTTTAAATCACCGCTGTTAAGTCATTTTGTTTTATAACTCCACTACCTCCGGAATTCTGAAATATAGGCTCCTATGGAGTTCAAATTATTTTATTGAAAAAGGAAATACACTGTATTATTGCAATCAGTCTTCATAAGTCCTGTAATTTGATTACATGATCTTTGATCAAGAGCCATTGTCTGGTACTACAAGTGTGGTACATCCACACTCCCTCCCCTCCTGGGTTAGTGAGTCATTGGAAATTTTGATGGGGAGCCAGTCTTCGAGACCAAAATCTTTGTGATACCCAGGGGGGTGGGAGGTTCAATTCAACAAACCCTCAGAGGAGAAATACAGATATTTTCTCGATCGACACACTGTATGCACTTGTTGTAGGCCATGGCCCTGATCCCCATCCCCATAATCATCTTGAATCCTTCTCTATCTCTACTTACAATCTGCTTGTCTCCAGCTTAAATAATCTCTCAGGTTCTTTTCTGCTGGATACAGTACAACACGGCCATCAAACATAGGTGGGTAGAGGAGATTTTGAGATACAAAAAACTGGTTCCAATAAAACACATATGATGATGAAAATAATGACACCACATTAGTCACCAGCTTACTGCAGAAGAATAAAAAAAATTGACTTGTTACGAGATAATACTAAAACTAAAATAAGTGATAATAATAAATGGTGATTATACTTGTATGTTTATTAGAAATCGATCATATGTGTTACAAGTCAAATTTGATGTCAGGTTAATTTTGATTTAATCTAGATTGATTCTCAATTTCCATTGACTAGGAATTGTAGACAAAGAACCACTATGTGGATGTGCTACTGGAGAATTGTTATTTACGTATTTATTTAGAATTAAAAATAAAGGGGAAATAAACATTGAAAAAAATTACAATCACATTGAGATTTTGACCTACCTTGCTCTTCTACTGAATTGTGTTGTGCTTCTTTTAAATACCAAACTAGAAAAAGGTTGGAGAACATAAAATTAAGCTTTGAAGGTTTATTATGAATTACAATGTGTAGTGGAAATCTTTACACAGACTCAGTAATGAGGACCTGTTTGCTTTATTCCGACAAGTGGCATGGCCTTGAAAAAGCAACATTAGACAGATGGACTTGCCACAAACAACAGGGAGATCAGGAGAAGATGGCAATGGGGTATAATCACAAATGTAACAGTAAAATACCAACCAGCCACATGGCCTCCTCTTCAATATGCATAACGACTAGTCATGAAATTAAGACTAGGAACATACATGTAAAGACCCCCCCCCCCCTCCCCTCCTAAGTAGGCCTCAGTAGCTAGAAACTAGGCAGATTTTTGTTGTTGTTGTGCTGTGAAAGACTTCCTTTGAGGAACACTTTTAGAAGCCTAACTCTTGATCACCTGTATTCATCGCTTTGTCCATATGCAATTACGATGTCTTTGAATTCCTTCATCACTGTCTCAGCACATCTGTTCATTAGCTGCAGTGCCCTTTGATCATTTGGCTTCTCAAAACCGTGAGCATCCGAAAATCTGCAAATCAAGTTATCAGTGGCACAAATTTATCTGTCTTCTTTGAAGTCTTAATAAACACTGTCAACCTAAAATACCAGCTAAGGAAACAGTCTTGATCTGGACCTAGATTCTCACAACTGTAGTTAAAAACATAAGCTTACATATGGAGCTCAGTTTAGAGAATCTGAATATTTTTAAATATTTATCAGATGCAATTTAAATGTCGGTAGGGATACTAGAGGGGAGGTGGCAAGTTGATTTCTATATTGAATTGATACTTATATATCAAGAATATTTATGACAATTGGCATGAAACTACCAGGGATAAAGACAAATTTGAAACCCTCTCCTACTGTGATCATAATAAGGTGAGGTATTTTGCACATCATTTAAAATATGCGTAGCTGACTCCGTAAAAGTTCAAATACCTGGGAAGTATTTTGAAATCAAATTTAGGTTTCAAATTGACTAGTAACATTTCATGAAGTCTTCAACAGAAAGTTCTTACTCAACACGAGGTACCTGTGAAAGTTTCTTCCATCAATGCGAATCACAATCCAGCAGTTAAGGAGACATTGGTCATTTTGCTCGAATTTTCGCACATATTCGAATTTGCTTTTTGCCATGTCCCATGGGCCAGAAAATGCAGCGCACCCCTGGCTGCACCCTATAATTTCAATTTCACCGGTAAATTTTACCGCGAAATGCCCGCCATCTTTGGAGCTTAGTAGCCAAACCGGAACAACAAGGCTTGGCCCCAGAGCAACTTCCAATATGGCCGACAAGGAGCAAAAAGCTGATGAAATTGAAATTAAGGCGAAAAAGCCGACTGATTTCCACGGATTTACCCTTTACACTTTTAAAGCACGAAGGTATTCTCCCATTGATCTTAATGAGTGTTTATTCAGTATGTAACTATTCGGTATTTTAGGCCCAACAGTGCTGATGTTGACAGAAACGGCGGCGACAATGAAGATGGTGGTGTAAGCAGTAAAGCTGTAGAGGGGAATGTGGCGGATTTCCTTCGAAAAGAGGCCACCTCTAATTACGACTTTAGGTAAGGTATTTCTGTTTTTTTCTTCTATGACTGTTCCCAGTCCGTGTCGTGTGTATAAGACTTATCGTATTTTGTTTATTTGTACATTGCATGAAAATACATGACATTACATTAAATAAGCTTAAAAGAGTACAACGAAACCATGATATAAAGAAGGGCCAGGGGACTGTTAAATTTGTTCGCTATTAGAAGGTTTCGTTATTTCAAGGTTCTTTTCTATATATTTTACAATTACTGTGTTAAAAGAAAGTTGTTCTTTATACCGTGGCCTTCGTTAATAGGTTCGTTATGCATCAGTCAATTCCAGCTGCGCCCAGCCCCCGCCCCCGGGCTGACCCCCGGGCATTAGCATTTTTTTTGCCTTGGATGGCAAATAGACCTTTTTACCGATACGGCGGCCGTATTGAATTCATTCAATTTAAGGAGTATTATAGAATGCCCAGGGGGCATAAGCACATTTCGTTTGTATTTTCGAGGGCTTTTCAGGACATTTTTTCTTAATGTTCTCTAAGAATAAGATTGTAATGGGAAACAAGATCCTTGTGCCGTGTTTGGATGTAATAATGATCGCCTTTTTCCCGAGAAATATATAGTGAAAGACCATATTTCTAATACTAAACTAGAAAAAGGCGATCATTATTACATCCAAACACGACACAAAGATCTTTTTTCCCATGACAATCTTATTCTAAGAAAACTTTAAGAAAAATGTCCCAAAAAGCGCTTGAAAATTCAAACGAAATGTGCTTATGCCCCCTGGAATGAATAATTTCAATATGGCCGCTGTATCGGTAAAAAGGTCTATTCCCGGGGGTGGGGACTCTTGAGCTGTCAAATCCCCTGGGGTGGGGACGAAAAAAGAAGGCGAATGCTCCATCCTTCGTCAACACTGCAACATTTTTCATTGACACACAGTTGAATAGTGCTGTTTTAAGCATTTTTAATGTGTGATTTTTTGCTTCAATAACGTATTCCTTTGTTTTAGTGCTAAGATCATAATTAAGACTTCACGCCGCGACGACATGCACCAGTTTGTAATTTTAGTATTGATGTAAAATTATTGACATTAAAATTAATAGAGTGCTATAAAGTTATATGTTATGAATAGTTTTATAAATATGAAAGGATATTTTTCAAATAAAATAAGCAGAAATTTGACTCAATAACCAAAAAATGTTGATTCACGTTGATAGCTCCTGATTTCTCTATGTAATTCTGGCTGGATAAGCAATGAAGGAATGCATGTATAAAATCAAGAACATGCCTTTACAACCTCTTCAATTTTTTCCTGTCCATGACAGATGAGCCAATCTGCTTTCCTTCCCAGTAAAATCGTCTGTGTAGTTATATTCTGATAGGAAACCGCGTGCATGACAAAAGCTTGGGAATGGCCCCGGGGTTGGCAACTGCCCAGCCCCTGGGCAACAAAAAATTTGCAAATGCCCCACCCCTGCGACTAACAAGGCCAGCAAATACCCTGCAGTAGCCGGGGGGGGGGGGGGGGGGGTTGGGCTGGCCTCAGCTGGAATTTCATTCATTTCATGTACAGGCAAACCCCGCTTTACAGACACCCGCTTAATACGGACACCTCATTATTATGAGCAGTTTGCTTTGTCCTTAGTTAGGAAAAGAAAGCCCTTACGTTTTCTAATTAATTTAACTCGCTCATATGGACACCCCATTAATAGGGAAATGTTTTATGGCCCCCTCAGTGTCTATATTAACAGGATTTGACTGTACTTCTGACCAACCACTTATTAAAACATTTTGTTGTATTCCATCAGGCGGTGTGTCATTGACAGGCAGGGAATGGTTACTATAAAAGTGATTCCCAGCTACTTTCATAGGAATGCAGAATGAAAATAGAACCAAAAGAAATCCCTAGCTGTTTGATCCCCAGCCTACTTGTTGTTACTCTCTTGCCAACTTGAAATCTTAGTGAAAGTGGAGTGACTGTCTAGAGTGAAAGGCCTAAGGGCCATTTTGTGCATCAACAACTGCCCTAGACTGCAAGCAGTCTCCCTTTTGCTCAAAAATCTGTAAGCAAGAGTATTTGAGCAGCAAAGTTGTGCGAGTTGTGAGGGCGCGAGTTGGAAAGGCGCTAATACAACATCTACAACTGCCCAATCTTTTTGATATCCCAAATGATATTATGGTATGGCTTCTAACTGGTCAATATTTCCTTGTTGTTATTGTTTTTTTTTTTCACAGTTTGTCTCTTTTGAGCACAAATTTATCTGGAGAACAAGAAACAGAGCTGAGGAAATTCATGGCCAAGCGACTTGCTAGGGGAACTGTGTATAGTGGTAGTGGCAACATCAGCACACTGGAGGATTTTTTTCCTGACGAGTCTGCTGTTTGTTATTATTGTTTCCTCAGAGGAGGAAAAGAGGATGATGAAGGATGCAGTGATCATCATGACGTGTAGGTTTACAAATTGGGAAAATATAGTGCAAAAAGTTCCTTCTCTTGAGTCACTGTAAAGTGCTTACTTTTTGCAAGTTTTTTGCACTATTGCAATGCCTTTCTGATCAAGTACTGGACTCTGTCGCTTGGCATTATGGAAATCTGATACCAGGTGCTCAGAAAAATATTGTCTGGTTGTCCAAGACAAGCAGTTTTTCCTGCTTTGCAATTAACTTTTCATACTTGTTCGGCTGATTGGCAAGGGCCTAGGCAAGTGGTCTTTTAACTAAACGATAAAATAAAAAAAAAGCATGCACCCCAGCTGTATACCCCAACCGTCAACTGAGACTTGTGATCTTAAACCTCCAGCTCTGTACCCAGAAAATCTCTTTGTGAGGTGAATGTCAGGTGACAAATTCCATCTTGAAAAAACAATCAAAAGCAAAATCCTAAAAAGCAAGGGAGTGGAGGAAAAGAAAGACCATATTTTTACCCTTTCCCTTCCCCTATGACAGCTTTTTTGGCTGTTTTCCTAACATTAGCCTGCCTTGCAGGTGCCAGTTACCATTTACAGGCCACCCGAGGGGAATACTTCCCTTTACTCTCCTCCTATTCTCAAGATTTCTTGCTTCACCCCAAAAAAACCAGCACCTGGTACACAGGCTACTAACATTTGCACTTTTATTACATAAAAATACTTGCTTTGCAAGCTAATGTACACTCTACCTCTTCAAATCAGCACTTTTACCTTAAGGAGGCTAGAGATCCCCCTGTGTCTACGGGTTTGTCCCCAGCTTCTCTTGTAGGAAACAAAATGTATTTAAATGAAATTTAACACAGTTAACAACTAGGAGTGCAGGCGTTGGTCAGTGGTCAATGCGGTGGCTGAAGCGTGGTCAGCCTTGCTTGCATCAGCAACATGTGCTAAGTGCAGCGTTTTCTGGTGGCCACTCTCTTCGTTTAGCCTTTGGATCATTCTTTACCCCCGTCCCCACCTTCTATTAATTTTTTTCCACTGATAAATCAGTGTGACAGATCCCTGGTTCCGCTGGCGTGTGGGCTCATGGCTGGAAGGTGCAGGTTACCAGCCATTGGGGCATACCTCTGTCTAGTAAATTTTATTCTAAAATTTAAAGTAAAGTCTTGGTTTTCTGCATTTCACAGGGATTCTCCTGAATTTGGAAGTTTCCTCTCAAGTGACTATGTGGTTTGTCTTGTCTCTGGTGGGAAAAGTGGATTAGACCTGTATCCTTTAAAATAGACTGGTGTATTCAGTATTTACATACACTTTGATAGATGACTGACAATTTGTAACAGAGAGTCTTGTCTAAGGAGGCAGTGCAAGTTTGGTAATAATAACTCTCAAATATCATAGACTGTCTATCGTGAGAGACATTAACTGCGAGGCCACTATCTTTCTCCACTGACATTATTATCATTATTGTTAAAATTCTAAGGTTCAAATCACAAAAAATAATTTTTCTGTGTATTCTTTCAGTGGATTTAGATTTTGCCATTAAGGTGTAAATTGCAATGAACTAGCAATAGATTTTCTCACTGAAGTTATAATGAAAAGCTGCCAATGATGTAGTACTGCTTAGTATTTACTCACAGCACTTCACTTACAATATTTTGTAGCCTCCAACAGGGTTGAACCTGGTGTTAGGGACTGGTGGCTGCACCTTACTGCAGACGCTGGCTGTTTGTCTCATAAAAGACCTAGATGTTAGACCTTAACCATAATATCTTAGATTTCAGAAAGAACTGGATGATTACAGCAATGGACTCTTACCCTACATTGAAAACTACATTAGCTCTGTAAGTTAGGACAATGATATTATGAGTCTTATTGAAGCATGTGTCATGGAATGTAAGATCCTTGAATACGGTTGACTCTCTCTTAACGGACACCTCTATAAGACAGACACCTCTGTAAAATGGACACTTAGAGTTGGTACCTGCCTTTCTTTAATCCCTTTATTTGACTCTCTATAAGACGGACACCTCTGTAAAACGGACACTTAGAGTTGGTCCCTGCCTTTCTTTAATCCCTTTATTTGACTCTCTATAAGACGGACACCTCTCTAAGACGGACACTTAAAGTGCCGGTCCCAAAGGTGTCCGTCTTAGAGAGAGTTGACTGGATCAATGTTCTTTATTGGTTTTATAATGAAACCTCTGATGGAACAATATGTAGGCACATTGTTGAACAAAAATTTGTGTCCAATTACAACTCCCCAAAATTGTTTGACTTCACAAGAGCTTCTTCTCACTTGTAATGTGTCTTCGTCCTTGAAGGAATCTCGAGATGTTCAAGAAAGCTTCAAGCATTTGGAATCATGGTATGATGATAATGTGAGTATGGTATTTTCTTAAGTGAGGTACCTTTTTGGAATTTTACAGGGTTAAGCTGCAGGATACTGTCTAGAAATGCTGGTACAGTTTTACTGTTGAGTAGCTAATCAATTTTTTCTTTACACTATTATGTATAATCAAAAGAACAGGTTACAAGAATAAATATTATAATAATAACTGATAGGAAAATGCTTTCATCTTTTCTCAAATTCTCCAAACTCTTGAAGGAAATGTGTGGATATAATATCAGTCTGGAGAATTTGTATGTACCGGTAGCTTCTGTATGGTACCTCTATAAGAACAACAGCAGTGAGGCTTATGAGCATCCATACTATCAATGTGTAGTGTTAGAATAATGCTATGTGACTGTTCATCATGCTGTTTGTCAGACTTAACCTTCATCAGTAAAATTCCTTTGCAGATTAGATTTGTATGCAGATGTACACATCTGTTAAAAGAGGATCTGGCCTCTCTTGTACAGTTGGTAAGTCACTCTGTAGCAAGTAATTATGACATAGCACTCCTGGTTAACTGTCGGCCACAGCCCACTCACAATCTCTTGCAAGGCATGGCTGTAGTTCAGTCAGTAGGGCATTGACTGGAGAACAGGAGGAAAAAGGACCGGACCAATGCTGATGGATGAAATAAAGGAATTGCCTTAACCTGAAAAACGTTAGACCTTCGTGTTGCTGTGGTGACCACGTGAAATGGAAGTCCTGGTGTCAATTTAATAAAACTTTTCACTTGTAATTTACAAGTGTAGCTATTGTTTTCAGACTCTTAAAAAATGGCTGCAATTGTAAATTCCAAGGGTAAAATTTTTATTAAATTAACCCCTGTCTCCAGTAGAGATGTAAAAATAGTCTCTTAATTTAGTACTTTCATGTTAAAAAGGAAGTGCATTTTTAGGTTATCAAATTGCATGTTCGTTTATGTAAGAGAACGAACTGTATTTATTTGTACTGTTATTTGAACTGCAATTTTTTTTTGATGGAATGAGGTTTACTTACCAGTCTCACAACATTAAAAGTTTAAAGGAGACTAGCCTGGGTCGTGATCTAACTGCAGTCAGTAACCAGAGTTCTGTCTGTGGTGCAGGCTAAAGGGAGACCTGAAGTAAAAACATTGACACATCATGGGATCTTACTTGTTAATGATGAACAATATATATCTTTGGTTTTTCTTCACATTTAAATTTGTTTTATTTCACATTCAGGGTCTTTTAGGTGGCAAGTTACAAGTAGAAAGTGATGATAACAGACTGAAAAATGATCTAAAACTGTGAGTAATGTGAGAAAATATTTTTTTCATAAAGATGACTACATCGAAGGCTATCCTAATAGACACTCTCATAAGTGGACAGCTCTTCTTATGGCCACCTTCACAAAACCCTGTTTTTCTCAACTCCATGCAAACTCTGTATTTTTACATTCCCGTAAGCAGACAGCTAAAGTCGCAAACACCCCTCTCACGTCCCAAGGTTCTCCACTCATGATAGCTTCCACTGTATTTCCTATAATGGGCACCTCCCTAAATAAAAAAAATGCTGTTCTTTATTAAGTTCATTGCTCGTCCCAATGAAGCCCCAGCTTTTTAGGGAGAGCTGACTTCAATCCTTAAAATTGTTCCCACGTGGCATCCCAAATGTTTCCTTTGGTAAGACACAATGCATTTTCATGTGAGAATTCCACAAAATGCTGAAGAGAACTTTACAGTTAGCATGGTAATGAGCAAAGAAGCCAAATTTATCTTAGCTAAGAACTTTCCATTCAAATTTGCGTGATTCTGGCATGTAACATTATTCTTTGTCATTAAGAGTGGTACAAGGACCGCTTCCTTAGCCTGCCATCATTTCCTCCATTTGTCCTTGTGTCTCTCAGGTTATGCGGGCCCATAAGGACGGTTTTATTAGGCTCTCGCCCCTCTCTTCTCCACAGAGGCCTTTTTGTGTCATAGGACGGCTGGAGAAAGTATCCATCTTGGATACATAATAATAGTAGAGGTTCCCGCCTTTTCCCTCTCCCCATCGTCCACCACACGTAATTATTTCTGTTTTATTGGAACACCCAGCGGGAGTCTCTGAGGTGGCAAGATAAATCGAGTTCTGTGTTCTGATTGGGTACATGTACCTCGTCCTAAGCCGCCAAGATTGGCCTATAAAGATTACATTAGAGTATCATTAACCGGTCAATAATATTATTCGGTATTTCATTTCTTTAGAAGCTTGCTATGTGACATTTTTTTATTTGTTATTTTTTTTCTGGTGGTGTAATATGGTATTCCTGTCTGCTTGATTATAGGTTCGTTAACGCCTGTAGTACTGCCACGTTTAATGCATTTGGAATAGCCCAGGACACGTCTAAAGTTAAGGTAATTTAACTTTACTGCAAATGCTCGAATTAGCGCCCAGAGTGCATATTTCATTTTTTAAAATTAAGGTGGCAATTGATTGAAGAGCACACTTATTTCATTCTTCAACATTTCAGCCTTTATGATGGCATATTATTTCTTTGAAATGAACGAAAACGGGAACACTAGAACGTATCTGTTAGTAGCCTGAGAAAACAGCCGACTTTTCGTAAGTGAAATCAGTGACGTCTGAGGAACAAGCGCGGATATTCCATACTGATAATGTGCTACAACCCAGATCTGGGTAATCCTTCTGATTGGTCGTGGCACAAGGGAAATTTTCTTCAACTAATCAGAAAAACTATCCATTTCATAACAGCAAAATAACATCATTACAGTGATGATTTGTCGGCAGTAGACAGTCTACCTGCCAAACCCGCACCTACCATGGACAGTAATGCGTTCCTAGCTGTGTCCGACCACATTTTCTGTTATGATCGCCCAAAATGGTGACTCGACGTTTCCTATGTTTATATAAAAATGCGAAAGCTCACAATCTTTATCACTGCCGTTTGTGTTTTTTTCCTGACTGAAACATCGTTGGCCCAAGAGCCGAAGTCTTTATGAGAAATAAGTGTGATTATTGGCTTAGGGGAGGGGTAGGTAGGCATTATCCCAGAAAACGAAATTGCCATAGCTTTTCCCTGTGATGCAAATTAATTATACGTTTTTTTTTCTTTAGGAAACAGAAAGCTTAGCATGCAAATGTGCTGCAGCAATACCCACAGAACTTGTCTTAAAAACAAATGGTGTAGAATACAGCCTCGATAACAAAGGTACTTTGTTCATTTATGCGAGAAAGGGGTGGGGGGGTATCACCCACACCCTGATGTACAGAAGGCCAGTAACACAATTCCACAAACTCGTTTAAACTTGGGAAAGATTCGAGATAATTGGGCAATATCACCGGTCCAGCAGTTATTTTAAGTCCCCGGAGACTAAAAAGTTTTGTTTTAAGCGTTTAAACACGTTCTCAAGTTTTTTACTGAAAGGAAGGGCAAGCAAAATGTTTTTTCAGTTTCCGTGCAAGGTGTAGCTACCAGGCTTGATTTCTGCCGCTCTCTCGTGTCTGCCCAGACAACAGAGTAAATCAAAGGTCCTAAACAAAAGCTTAACATTAAACAGTCCTTGAAAGTGTTTGTGAGCTTCTTTTTAATCTCTTTTAGTAACAACCCGTTTTTGTCGTGAATGGGCAAAAACTCTGCTGACTGATGCAGAAGATAACCCCGTGTTTCTTAGACAAGTTATTGAGAACTACAAATTGAGGGTAAGCAGATAAGTGTCGTAGAACCAACGCAGTTCTCCTAACCGATTGCAATATAAGTGGACAATCAAGTAAGCCTGTCAAGTCTTAAAGCGAATACAAGAAAGTCGCGATTGTTGTCACTTTTGATTGGTCTTGATGGTGACACGAGAAATTTGTCGCGAGAGTTTTCGAAAACAAAACCAATTTTTCTGGCCAATCACCACACGCGTAGAGAGCATAACAAGTTAGCAGAACGGAAGCGCGGGAAAATGTTTCTAATCACGGTACAGCCAGACAATTAAATGAACCAATGAGATGTTAACTTAAGTATTTGTCGCGGGCGCCAAGCGCGGGAAGGTTTGATTTTTGTGACGCGAGATTTTTCAATCTACCAGGGACTTGTATTTAAACTGCCCATCACATAAGACGCCATATGTTTTCCAAGAGTGTTGGCGATCTTAGACTCTGGGACCAAATCTATTGAGACACCATGGTCCTACTTGGTGATGTCAGGGGCTCCTGGTGATGTCCCTTGCATTTTCGCGCCATTTTCTTACAGATTAGTAGCCTGAATTTCATCCGATTTCTTCGAGTCGTTATTACTCCTTCAGTAACGTCTCAATCGACCGGCCGTTAATGCCATCCAGTGACGTTACTACTCCTTGAACGTTAAACGTGAATTACGATCGAAAAGAAGAAAGCAATTCTGTGTCATGCCGACATTTCCAAACGATATTTCTCGGTTTGCCACTTGAAAATCGTGTTTTACTTTTTGCATGAATTAAAGCAAAGGTTAAGAAGTAGTGACGTCACTGGACGGCATTAACGGCCGGTCGATTCAGACGTTACTGACGGAGTAATATAACGACTCGAAGTAATCGGATGAAATTCAGGCTAACAGATTAGCATAATTAATTATATTTACACAGGTGAAAGCGCTCGTAAAATTTCCGGCGCGAAAGACTTCAAAGTGGCAATTTTCAAGTGGTTCCCATATCTAATTCTGCCGCGTCGTGAACATATTCTTTCCTTTCTCTCGTAAGAACTTTCCAAATGTTTTTTCTTGTTGTTACTACTTTTCATGCCTTCTTGCTCACTATCTGAAAAATTCAGTGTTAATTTTCATTTTTCCCTTGCTTTTGTTGGCACTATTCATTTTTGTGATAGGTGGTACTTCAGTTCAATGCACTTGACAGTTATAATATAAACAAAGGCCAACTAAAGCTTTTGATTTCGGTGAAAAAAAAAATTAAAAGCGCTTTTTACATTTCAACTGTATAATGGGCTTTTATTCTTGATGCTGGGCAAATATATCAACATGTATAAGTCAAAATATATCTCCGACTTTTCTTGAAAGCATTTAATCATTTTATTAGAAAGTTCACATGTCATGTGTGTACACAGATTTAGCTCCAAAGACAGACTTAGGCTATTTATTCACGGATAAATCCCTAAATCTTTTAATTTCAAAAAGACAAAAAAAGGATTTACGCACATCTGTTGTGATAGTTACCGAGACGGTAAGCTAACGTCTAGACATATAAACTAGTAAACTTTGCCAGCTCATAGGCACAACAGACAACCCCCTTTGTTAATTAACAAAATTTTGAATTTCTTTGTATGCTGACACGCTAAGAGGCCATCAAAACAAGTTTAACAACTCTACGTGGGAAAAAACGGAACATTAAACTTTCCATTCATTTTCTTCCTTCAGTGAAAGTCAAAACTCAGAGGCACCCAACGAGAATATAGTTCAAAACCACTTAAACATAGCATTGTTGAACGTATTTTAGTATTTAAACGGTAGATATAGGCATATTTTTATCCCCTAAAAATATTTCATCTGTTCGGATTTCCTAGCCGAAAGTCTAGTGATCCGAAAATTATAGGGATCAAAACTTACCTTTTCGAAAATTTCAGTCAGAAAAAAGGCTCCCGAAAATTCTAGGTGACCTTCTTAGGGTAAAAATCCGTTAAAAAATGGGCAATTATACCATTTTTGGGGGGTTCGAAAATCCTAAGAGAGGCAGGCAAGCAAGAAATTTTACAACAAATGTTCCGAAAATTCTAGATCTCAAATCGTCTTCCGAACAGATGTTTTCCAAAAATTGTCGTTGGGTGCCCCCGAAAACTCTCAGAAACGGGTGCTCTCTTCAGGGGCGCCCAACGTCAATTTTCGGAAATATCTGTTCGGAAGACGATTTGTAATTGTAATTTTTCCCTGGACTTTCTTATAGACAAATGTATAGAAAATTTAAAAACGTGGTTTTAGGTCTTCTAGCGAATGGAGCGCCCTAAATTTTTTTCAGTAGAATCCTTAGGAGTGAAGCTTTAGTTTACAATTCATATTTTTTTCAAAACAGCCGTTTTACGGCAATTATTCGATATTAGATTCTCATACAAACACTGTAATTTCTCACGCGTTTGCCTACTCGTCAAGATGGCGTCGAAAACCGTGACAAGGAAAATCGGTTTGTTTGCTCTCTTTTGCCTAGTGTAATGTGCAATACCACATTGTAATTAAAATTAAAAATAATTTCGTGCGATGTAAGCGGCCGGTGTAAGCTCCGTTGTGATGCCACTGGGCGCTTGCGATGATCATCAGCTTCAGAAATGGAGCCTTTTCAGTTCTGCTTCTTGAGGATGTCCTCTTGCGGTAGCTTTGACTGTATGTGGCTCGACGGGTTTGTTTCTTCTCTGCTAGCCTGCGACCAGGCTCACTTCTGTGAGTTCGGCGAAAAGTTTGGCGGCGGAGCCACCAGCGCGCAAGGAAAAAGACTTTTCCTCGTGATTTTTTCTCTTTTTCTCGCGCGCGTTTTCCTAAAACTATCACAAATGGCACAAGCGAGCCTGCTCACAGACGGTCCTCGCAGGCTGTTCCTCTCCCTGCAGTGCCGGCTCAAATAACAAATGAAGCACATTTCTGTTTAAAATACTCTACCAGCGGTTTGATTTTATTTTTGTAATATTTTTGATGAACACGTCATCTCTTATTTCGTTGTATCATGTCTCTCTTTGTTTTCGCAGGTAAATCACGACATGAATACATTAAAGAGACTTTTGAGACAAGCGGAGACGGATCATTACGCATTATACAGGTAATAGAAATCATTCCGCGTCCCAGTTTAGTGGACACTGCAGTCTGTGGAGTTCAGAATTTCCACTCCTTTAGCTCAAAAACGGCGTGCCAAATCGCACGGCCAGCACACGAGTACGACTGTTTTGCACTCAGAAGAGCTGTTTGGATTCAGCTTTTTTTATAAAAGCGAACGATATTCACTCACATGGCATGACATGGCACTGGCTTTAAGGGGACGATTCGTGCGGTTTATTCGCCTCATAACACACCTAATTTTGTAAAAGATGTTTTTTGAAAGTTCGCTTATCAAAACTTAGTCCCGCTTTTGTCTCTATAGAAAGCACTCAGTTCTCTCCTAGGTGCTTGTTAAATTTTAGCCTTTTTCACTGGTGTCCCATCAATGGAAAAGAAAAAAACTGAACAAAGCCATTTTCTAATATAAAACCAATATCAGAAGTGTCTTTGGCAGAGACACGTTTTACCTCAGGGTAACCTTACCGACTCGTTGCCTCGGTAACATTGGCATTCAGCAGATTTGAGTGTGAATTTCTCATGATCCAGTGTTTTTTTCTTTCATCCGTGTTTGCTCAGCTATTTTTACAGTTGTTTCTCAAGGAAAACTAAAGAAAATGGGTTAATTAGCGTGCTGTCTAAATAGCTGTTTCCGGACTGTGATGTTTTTTGACGCGTGGGAGCAGCAATATTGACCTAAAGTAAGCCATTGATGGATGATCTGTGTTACTTTTATTATTTTTTGATATCAAGATGAAAGAGTACTTTCTTGATGTGTTTACACTTACGCCCTCTCCGTTGTACATTGAATGGGTAACTTCCATTTTTGGAATCATTGCAACATCGACATGCAATCTTCCCGCTTTTCATACCATTCGTCCTTTATACTTGACGCTGTCGCGGGAATGATTTCTCGTTTTGATACAAACTGCGCAAAAATTTCGTACAGTTAAAGTATAGTTTGTGCGTGAGCAAGAAAACCATTGTGGATGGATATTGTTCGTACGTGGAACAATTTACTACTCGATTGATTAAACTTGTATCGAAACGATAACCCCCTGATCGATGCACTCAGTTGCCGGAAATGTGCTGTTTTATAACTCGTGGGAGCGTGTTTCTGACTTAAAGATTACTGAAATGAATATTTTTAGTGTTTCTTTCCCGCTTCGGATTGTATCACTTGCAAAGATTCAAGAGACGCTTGCCCTTTTCTCATTCTCTCGTTCAGTCAATTGCCTTGCGGCGCTTGGTTTTGTAAACTGTAGGATTACAGGGCCACTTATCTACGTCTCATTGAATGCAATAATGCCCTTCGTGTTATGGATCGTTCGTTCAAAAAGCTTTCCGACAAGGTGTGGATCAAAGTGGCCATGCAATCTGTTCCCCGGGGGGGAGGGGGGTACTCCTGGGAATTCTTGGTAGGGGTGTATCCAGATGCTGACCCTATTTCAGACCAAAAAATGTCATTTTTCACACCCGTTTTGAGACTTGGCCTTCAAAATCCATACCCGTTTTCAGACCTGGCCTCTAAGAAGTTATGTCGTCTACTTAGATTGGAACACCAACAAAAACAATTTCTTAATTTACACATTTCTCTTTCTTTCTTACTCATTCGGAATCGACAGGATAAATACATTCATACACTCCCGTAGCTCCATCGAAAACCATCCCGATTCCAGACCAAAATATAATGGGCAAAGTCTCTACCTGTTTTTAGACCAAAACAGCGCAAAAACCCTACCCTTTGGGGCGGCACATTCCTGTATTGCTTATAAGAGGGAGTACCCCCTCCCCCCCGGGTTCTGTTATCGCTTCCTTGTAGTGAGCATATCAAGTCCCAAGAGTGACCGATATTAATTTTCTCCTAACAGCATCAGCAGATCATCAAGAGTAGAGGTTATGAGAATGACTGAAAACAGAAAAACCTTGATTACCAAAGGGAGAACACTTTGATCTTAAACCAAATTCTCTCAACAATTCTTAAAAGAAATGTGTAGAGATCAGTGTTGAGAACTTGTATGTGGGTTTAACGGTTCAAAGAAAAAGGGGCGTTTATACAGAATAATTGCCGAGGGGATGTCGAACGTAGGAGGGTATAAGTGTGGGAAGCGAGATCCTCAAGATACAGGAAGCTTTGTAAACTTTAATACAGACCATTTCTGGCTTGTAGCGCACTTCTCCCTAGTCTCCCTCGCAGCCGTAATTAGGGTCGTCACGAAACGCTCATCTTCGCTAGCCGTTTGGGGGGAGCAGCATTGTGTGACGACCCTAGTAGGCTTACTCTCTAAACTCTCCCCCAACGTCGCAGAGTAGAGCATGCGTGATGAACCCGGCAAAAGAACGTCTGCGTTGGTGGCTAGAGGCGTGGTGCGTGGGGTAGCCTGGGATTCCCAGGTTTCTGAAAAGCGCTATTTCTATAGAGCTTTTAACAATAGGACTCTTTGGATTGTATGTTGTTGGTCGAGTGATAGAGTGATACGCACGTAAAGGAAACGCAGGTCGTTAAGTAATCCATATCACATAATCTGTACCGGAAAAATAACAAAACATACAAGCTTACAAGCTGGCTTACATATCATTTTCCATCACAAAAACTTCCTTAAGAAAATAATAGCCTTAAAGAGGTTGTGCAGAACCCATGTCTCCCTTCCCCCTCCCCCTCGCGGCTTACTTTGGGCCACATCAGGACGGCAGGATGAAGAGGACGGCAAAACGCTTGTGTGTGACAAACGTGACACGACGAGTTTTGTCATGATCTTCACTCAACATTTATGTTTTGTGGTCTTTACAAAAATATACGTTCAAATGAAAGTGAAGTTTGGCGAAAAGTTATTTCAAACAAATTTATTGTCACGCTTGGCACACGAGGTTTGCTGTCTTCGTCCCTCTCCCGTCCTGTTGCGTAAGTTCACTTATATCAAAAGAGATCCCTCTCTTGGTAATATCTTACTCCGCGAGTTTCACCGTTGTGTTTCATTCAGTATTGCCATTCTTTCTTTAACTTTTATTTTCTTTCAATCTTTGTCCTCTTTGAACTGACTCTCGCTGTCTAATCTATGACATTCGTGTTTTCTTTGTGCTTGTTTTCAGGTCGTATGTATTTCTCTTGAAGTGTGGCAACGGACCCATTTTACTACGTAACGCCACTTTAGAAGCTCGCGCCCTTTGCTCTGAAGATGCGTTAAATATCATCCAAGTACTGGAAGAGTTCATTGAGGAAAACAATCAATTTGGAATCGAAGCTTTATCTGAGTGAACAAGAACTGACGAAAATGATAAATAATGGGGACTTTAAGATGCCACGAGGGCGACGACAACGAGAACGTCAAAATAAGCAATTTTTTGGAATAGGCGAAGCAACAACTCTGCACGTGCATCACGCTTTTTTTGTACACTTTTTTGCCGTCACTGCACGACTTCGACGGGAAAATGCCTAATTTCACGTTTTATGGAGGACATAAACAAGCGACGGCTAAATTTTCTTTCTCTCTCTGAACTTGAATATGGTTCTTAGGAATTCAGCTCAAGAACACTTCGCTGGTATTTGACAAATTAAATGAGTTGGATTAATCGCGATAGAGATTGAAAGAACGCAAATTCACTTTTTAAGCGAAGTTTTCGTAGCCGTCGCGGTCGTAGTATGTTAGACGCCCTAATGCTGGAAGCTCACGGTTTTTGCAACAGATCAGGAGTCTATGACTGGGCATCTGTTAACGTTTCGTAAATATTGATAACTGCTTTGTAAGAATCTGAAATTGCATGCATGATCAGTGAATGGCTCATCGCAAGAGATGGCAGAGTTGGACAGCATGTCTTGTGAACATTAAGTGATAGGAGAGCCAATCTGTTTTCAGTATTCCCAGCACAACTCCAAAATCTGCTAAGGTGGATTTATCGGTGAAAAACAATTTTCCTCAGAGCCGGTCTGCACACACCTTTATTAGACAGTAGTGCAAGTCTTTGGTTAACATAAAACCCGCGTGAAAGCGAATTCATGTGGGCTGGACATGTATGAATAAACTAACTTTGAAGCCGACGTATGTCTTTTGGTTGGAAGTTCTCTGACTTTTCAGTCGTGTAGCCTCCCACGCAGGCGTTTTTAGGGGAGCTCCCCTAAAAAAAAACGAGCTCCCCTAAAAACGCCTGCGTGGGAGGCCACGGGCGCCTGAGCTACCGCTCGCTGATTTTTCTTTTTTGCCCGCCCCCCTTCTTCCCCCTCCGCTGCGGAGCCTGGTCCCAGGTTAGCAAATGCCGGTATCTTGTCTTATGCAGCGAGAATCTTAAAATTAAGCTTTCCTGTATAAACATTTGATTCTAGTTAAAACTAATTCAATTGCAACAATTTTAAAAAAATCATTCAATACTGAAGAAGTTTTGCCGTAAAATTAATTCTCTAGGCGCGAGATTGCAACGCAAAAACCGAAAGATCGCCTCCTCGGCACACTATGCGGATTCTCCCGAAACGAAAAGCCGCTTTAAAAGAGATCATTTTTAAATATTTTTGCGAATCAGCGAAGGCTTGACATGGACTTTTTTCCCGTTCAGGAACCGCAATAACCAGAGCATTATACGTTTCTGGGAAACTGTCCACCTACCCCTCCCCTAAGCCAACATTAACACTTACTTCTCACTTAGGGCGAAATATTGGCTTAAGGGAGGGGTAGGTGAGCAATTTCCCAGAAACGTATCCACACCCCATCAGTACCTTCGAGAAGATCCGAAAGGTTATATGGAAACCTGGCTTTAGTACACCTGCGAAAATCGGAGCAAGGTGAGCGAAAAATGTGATCGAGTGCGAAGCGCGAGACAGAGTACGAAAGACTTCGAGGAAGTCTACCAGAATCTTCTGTTGAATCAGTGGTCTGCTGAATCCACTTTCAGACAAGGAATTAAATACAGCAATTTCCTCCTAATATTGTCTTTGCGGCCTTGCACGTCGTATATTTAAGCAAACCAGAAGTTATTGTCCTCGGTGAATGAGCAAATTTTGCTTGGCAATTTTGCAATTTGTATCCCCGTGATACCGGGCGTGATATCGGGATAAGCAGGCGACAGTCCAACACTTGACTGCTTGCCAGTGTACAATTATCAATTTTCACCGGCTTTAGGTATGGGGGAGGATCCAAACCAATGGTTATGTGACGAGAGTCGTCCAGTATTAATTGCTAATACGTTTGACTCATGTTTTAGGTCTTATTAGAAAGCTTATTAAGCAACGACGACGGCGACGGAAACGATAACGTCAAAAAAGCAAGAGATTGGCAAAACAACAACTTTGCGTGCTCATCACGCTTTTTTCTCGTCATTGCAAAACTGCGACGTGAATGGTGTTAACCGCAAGAAAACGACTTCCTTTTATCTTTTCCCGAACTTCAGTACGGTGTTTTAGAATTTAAGTCCACAACTGATTTGCCAACATTTGACGAATATTGAACGATAAAGTGTGAAACAGCGCCACTGACGAATTTGCTTTCTAAGTGACGTTTTCGAAGCCGTTCCCGTCTTTGTTGCTTAAGCTCCTCATTGCATAGTATAAGCGTGTCACCCACTAGGCAATTATGATGACCCCTTTCTGGAGCTTCTGCCCCTTGACAGTGCAGTAAGGGAAGTTATACGGCGCAACTTTAACACAGTTGCAACTTCTCAACTTCTAATAACAAGGCATGCAACTCAATTTTCCTGCCACAAGGCGTTAGTTTTAGTCTTTTTCCAGTCCGTTTTAGAAGCGAATTTTTTTTGGATTCGCTTGGCCAATGCCGACCCCGAGGCTACTTTTAGACGGCACTTACCAGTTTGGCAAACAACAATTGCGTTTCCTTCTGGCAAGGGCGTAGACTAAAAATAGATAAATTTTGTAAAAGAAAGTTATCTTTAAAATATGTCTGCAACGGTTACTTCTTTATAGAAGCATAAAAAACGATGGTGTTCATGTTCTTGAACTTGGATAAACTGCAGTTATGATGTGTCCAAATCATATTGGAGAGTTAAGCTTCACGTATACGGCAAATGTCAAACGTCAAACGTCAGATTCAAGCTGAGAATTTCTCAAAATAGAAAATGAGCAGCTAAAACGGTTCAAAACCATTCCTATGGATAACAAAATTGCGTGAAACTACTAATTTATGTGTAGAAATAATGAGTAGTAAACGACAAGTAAAGGGAAAACTTGGTCACCTGGTACAAATTCGCGTTTGCCGTTTGACTGAAGTGTGCTGAGTACCGGATCTCAATCATTATTGTAATTCCGCGGTTAAAATCTAGGGTCAGGGTCTATTTTTAGTTCACTTAAAACCACAAACTTTGACAACAAAAACGTCCTTGAAGATGGAAAATGTAGCTTGCGATACAGCCGTCTTTCGTCGGTCTTTACCGCTAGAAAGCCTGAGTACAGCCGCTTCCTTTCCTCAAAAACAGTCTCTACTGATCCCCGTCGACTTTGTTTCGATGAGGGAGCACCTGGACACAGGCTTAGCGGCGAGAAGTCGTGAGAAGCTCCCTACCTCCCTGCTGTGTAATTCATTCTCAAAATGTTTACTGTACAAACATTACCTTTTTGGTAGATCCTCGTCGTTTTTGGCAAAGCTACTGAAGCTATCACGGGCGCCATTAAACAGAAGGTTCAAGAACCTGAAAGATTTTCTTTTGTCAGTCAAGATGGATAATTATGGCTGATTCGCGGTTTCCGGAAACCCCGTAACCTCGAGGAATTTTCACTTCTAGCGAGTGAATCTACTTCAAATAAATTTTCCAAGAAAGGTTATTTTTCAATTACTCGCACGATTTTTACATTGACCAGAGAAAAGGGCACAAAAAGCGTTGTGCACACTTTACGATTATAAGCTATTATTTGACTCCATAGATTCAAAGGTTTGAATAGGTTTTTTTTAGGCAGTCAGTCCTTAATTCCCGGCCTTAATTACAGACATCTTTTCGCACGCCGGCTAGGCGGAAAAACGGCTTTAAGGAAGTAGAAAGCTAATTTGGTCAGTTTCTTTTCATGAAGTAATAAAAACAGCGGCACGTGACCGCAATTAGCATATCGTCGGCTTTATTCGTTATTCTTTAAATCAACTTGGTTTTGTTCGTAAAAAAAACAAATTACTTCTACTCATCTTACCCCAAATAATAGACAAACCCATCCGTGATAATAATGGAAAGCGTTCTAAATGTTGTGATTCAGTGGCGTGACGTCGACGTCCCGAGTAACTTTGTAAAAGAAAACTTGTAAAAACGGTAAACGTCTCCCGAAAAGCGGGTTCAATTCTGTTATGACTCAATGGCCGGATTTCAAAATCAAGAAATTTTGTAACTTCTATTAATAGTCATGTGCGACTGGATATCAGGCGTGACTGAATGTTAATCATAACGTTAGACTTTGTAATATATTTAAGGTCCGTAATCGGATAAAAAGCAACGGAATACAGAGAACCGATGACAACTGATCAACTCCCTTTGAAGGAATAAAAAACAAAAATCCCCTGACGTTCGAAAGCTTATCTTTCTGTAAGAAGATGCCGCTTAACAAAGAATTTTGAATGATGAAAACAGTTGATTGCATTGAAAACCATTAATTGGATATGAAGCAACAGGGATTTGCAAGGCACTTAACACATTATTTCAGTGATAGATCATCTTCGTAGATAATGTCAATATTTACATGTAAAATTTCCGAATAGTGTATAAACAGACGCTTTGGTAGATCTAACGATAAACCTTTAAGTTAAAATTATTTATGATTTCCTGTGAGTTTTCGAATATGTCAAATCAGAAGTATATTTCCGTCCGTTGTTTCCAATATCACGTCAATCGCCGTTTTAACTAGACAGGTTTCCTCTCCGGCATGTTCTACTAGACTGTCAGGCCAAAAGATTTTTTTTATCACAGTCCTACTGCAATGAGTCCTTATTGTGAAATCATTATACCACCCTCCAAGAATCCAAGCAGGCGTTTTCTACAATCAGGAAGTCTCGACGCCCGCATAAGAAAATCACCAAAGATATATTGGGAAATTCTCTGTCCCTTTATTTTTTGAAAGAAAAAAGTCCTTCACGGAACCTAAATTAAACAAATTATTATATTTTGATGCAAACTTTAGGATACTGTCATGCAAGCCAGCCGCAAAGAGACAAAACATGGAGTTTTCACCCAAGTGGCTGAAATCTTGCGTCATCGCTATTAACTGTTTGGCTCGTTTCGTGGTTGTATTTGCAAAGGCAAGCTCCAGGGATCTTTGTACCTTCGAATTTGCGTCAGACACTCAAGGTAGAAGTATCATTAGTTAAAACAATGTTTTTACGTGTTCTAACCCTTTTTTACCTAAAAAAAATAAATAAATAAAAAATAAAAAACGGGTGGACTTTGAAAAATGGACGGTGGAGTTCTCATTCACCTGTAATTCCTCTGACGGGCTGAAATTTGAATAAGGGTAGCAGGCTATATAAATGAGAAACAAATCAACAAATTTGCTCCTATTCACCTCGAGTGTAACTTCCTGTGTGTAAAACAGGCGTTGAAATTTTTTATTTTTGATCTTAAAAATATGTATATTTAAAAAGCTTGAGTTTTTTCTCTGACACGTCAACACGGTCAAGAAATTCGATGCCAAAAATTGCAAAATCCTAGTTTTCTTGGTCCATCATCAGTTTTTATAGTTACATTTCTGTGGACAACTAAGATTAATAAGTAAAGAATGTTCACAGCATGGAAGATAAATAAATGTGGTCCATAATTTAACATCTTCTCCTCAAATTAAACGAGATTGCGGGCACGCATCTAGCATAAATATACGAGCTTGTCAAAATCTCATGCAGTACATGCAGATCACGCGCGTCTAAACAAATATTCACCTCAGATGACACCACTTGAACGTTCAAAAGTAAATGTATTCATGATGAAAGAAAGATTCGGGACAGTTCATTCTTTTGCTTTAATTTTGTTTGACGAGGTTGGGAAGCCAAGCTAAAGCAGCTGAACTGTTTTTTCGGCGCGCTTTTTAATCACAATACACATTCTGATTGGTGCAGTAGTGTTTGATTGACAGGGTGTCACATGACCCAACCACAATTTCTCAAAGGCGTGATTGCATTGATTTTCTAACGAGTCTCTCGGTGTACTCTCTTCGACCTTCCTAATCAGTTGTTTGTCCCTGTAAAGTCGCCGCATTTCAGTTCTCTTCGAAGGCGACCGCCGTAGCAATGTTTAAGTTTTTTTCAAGAACACGAGACAGGAGCTCGGGACATCTGAAGGACAAACTCGGCAAGGATCTGTTTCTCTTCAACAAGGTTTGCTTTAGCGCTTTCTGGCTTGTTCTTTGAAAAGAATATCGTTCGGTAGACATGTGCTCGCTATTAATACCTTCAATTTGTTGCAGGCTGTAGAGCATGGATTTCCACCGAAGCCTTCGGCAATTGCTCATGATCCAGAGCTAAACTTACTGGCTATTGGGACAAGCAATGGATTGCTTAAGATGTATCCTTTGGTTGTAAATTTGCGTAGTACTTTTGGTTGCTCTCTCCCACCCATTTCCATTCCAGACAATTCTTATGTTTTTGTCCTCGAAGAGTTTTGTAACACCTTCAAAGGACAACTATTAGCTCCGAAAAATCCGGAGATTTGGGGCCATTTCTGTGAATTAAATACAGTTAAGCTGAAAACATCAGCTCCCAGACAGCAAGTTGTAGATCATGATTTGATTAAAAGCGATCTGGGAATGCCACGAACACTGTAGCAAGCGTAAATTTGTTGCTCGCCTCAGACACAGCTTAACATTGGTAGCCTTGTTAAAGAAGTTTTTCTTTCGCTTCCAATGTACTTCAAGTAGGTCTTGTGACTTCACCTTCCGAAATGTTTTGATGTCGTTTCAAGTGGAATTGGCTTGCAGGAAGCCTCCTACATGCTCTGAACGGGATTGGATCTTTCTTGAGGGTAGAATTTGCATGCAAACCAGACGTGATTAAAAGAAGAAAACCTTGAATATATCGCCTTTGAATTAGCCATTGCCACGGCTTCTAAATTAGGTATCTGGGCCAACGCGAAAGAGCTCAAATTTTGCATAAACAACGTGGATTACCCTTCGAACGCACGTGGACCAGTCGTAAGTTACGTTTTGTAAACTCGCGTCCGCGTCGCTATCATTAGTAGAAAGTATCCTCGCATTTGTATAAGGTTCCTTCTGGATTTTTAAGTGGCCGATGATATTTTTTGCTAGCTGTTCAAACGAAGCTGATCTTTGATCACAAAATTAAGATCCTTGAAGCAACAACTATCGCGGTACCAGGTTCAAGAGTCGAATATGCGAGAAGGAGATGTTAATTTTGAGAAACGAAAATCAGCATGTTGTTGCCTCTAAATAATTCTAAATGATAAAGTTAATTTGGGCTCAAGCCGAGTTAGCAAAAGAAATAAACACCTAGCTCTTAAAGGTGAAACTGAAACAAACTTCTGAAATTTACATGAAACAAAAATTCCGGGTCGTCGATTTCATTTCGCCGACATAATTTCATTCATAATTAAGTGCAACGCCGTGTTGCCTTTTCTCTTGGCGTTAGGTATCCGGAGTATGTCTTCTCGTTACATTTTGTTAATCGTATACTGCACCTGCCATGGGATAGCCTCCTTACCAATTTAAGTCTGCAGGGCAAAGCTCGCAAAAGTGCATTAGGTATTTGAGTCACGCGGGTACTTCTTGTGTTTACCACATATTCTGTATGCATGAAACCCCCGCGAATTTTTCTTTGACGTGTTTGCCAGCTACGGCCGTCCTGGAGTGGAGCTTTCTGCCAGCCATCAGAACGAAACAGTCATCCAAGAGTTGCACTTTTTGCCTGAACAGGTAAGTGACCAACAAAAAGCTTGATACTTCAGGTTTCATGTTTGTAAACTTCTGTCGACAGAGGGGAAAATGGAGGGTGTGTTTGCGAGGGTGGGGCTTTTAAATTCAATTACGAAGGGAAAATTCTAGTTTCTTACCCAGCTAGAAGCTAAATCAGTAGTTGCCCATGTTATGGAACGGAGTCCACTTTGTGTTTCTTATCTGTGTTGTAATCCATTTTGTCCAGGGTTTTCTAGCACAGGAAATCAATACGTGTCTATATTTATTTTGTCTGCCATTTATTTAGAATAAATTTAGGTATTGATTTTAACCACTGGAATAACATTGTGCGAAGACTTCTATTGTTTTTAGTCAAGGTCTTGTTAAAAATCAAACGAGCTTGCCTTTAAACTACTTATTGTGGTCTCATCTGGATATTTTAATTGTGTTGCAAAACGGAATTTCTTTGACATAAAAAATTCAAATTCTGATATTGGCATTTGTTTGTAAGTGAATAAATTCTCTTTTGCTGAATAAACTATTAGAGCCTTGTTACATTCATCCATCATATTTGGTGTTTCCAAGAGATCAACTCCCCGATTATTGTTAGATGACTGTTGGAAATTCCAATAGTTTCGAAAGTATTGGTTTGCATGTGATATTATTCTTGAATCTTGCCCATGGTCAAATGTTGAAGCAAAATTATGCAAATTAAAAATTGGAGGCCACTTCCTTTCCCATTTAATTGTTGTTTTTTCAACCTTTTTCAATCCATGGTAGTCTAAAATGTTCATCTTTATGAACTCTAATTTTTCTCATATTGCTGAGAACACTTTTTATGTGCACACGTTGTTTATGACGTCAGTATTATAGAACCAAGCAGTGCATTAAATCATGAATGAAATTAAAATGAAATCTCCTTTAAGGGACCCCTCTTCTGAATGTACTCAAGTTGGCTGCTTGTAGGTAAAGGCTTGCCAAAATATATCTTGACTTATGATTGAGGCCGGCAGAAAATGTTGTTAACTGTTGAAACATATGTATAAATTGTGTGCAGTCTGAGATTCGCAAAAGTTTGCAATGCCCTCTGTCCACTGGCACTTAAACTTGAAAATTTGTTGAAAATTCTCACATACCAAAGTGGCTCGTGGGTCACTATAATTTCTGCAAAGTTGTGCATGCAACATTGGCTGTATCAGCAGTGGAAACTAGAGACTGGGCAAAGTCCATCTCTCTTACATTTTAATAGTTTAAAACTTTGTGACATCTATAAGATTTTGCTGCATTTCTCAGTCAACCATTTCCAAATAAAAACCAAAGTATTCAATTCATTAGCCCTTATTAGGAATATAACACAATGTTGTATGACTTATACTTGTTGTGATACTGGGAAGTTGTCCGCAGGCTTTTAATAGCAATAATTTTGTGGAAGAGACTGTCTGATTGGTGGTTGTTGGTAATTGTATAGTAGAACTTGCCCTACCAGTAAATATTTTTGGGCATTTCTGCAATGTCCTATGAATCACTTTTAGAGAAAGGTTGCTCAACCCATTGATGACATCAAAACGTGTTCATCCTAAACCACACTTTTTGTGATGTAAAGAAATTGTCCATTTTGCACACAGTTGTAAGAGGTCTTTCTTATGTTGTTTGTTTCTAGCTTTTTATGACTCTTGTTGCATGTGAAGTAACATTTAAATCATGCTTTTATGTAAGCTCTATATTAATTAAGTTGGCAACCAAAATTTATGATCTGGCAACAATTTTTTTGCCATTTGTCACCGGCAAGCTCCTCAGCAAACACACAAAAAAAATCAACTGTGGGCCATTATAAGTAGACATGGCTGCTCATAAGAACGGCTGTTAAGAAAGCTTCAACTGTGTTTCCAAATTCCCTTTCTGTTGTGCACAAAATCCTAAACCTTGTTTATTTTGCCGCATTGTAAATTGGCTGCTTTTGTTTGTATGCGCTAATGCATAAATACTTTGCACATGTGATCTATTTCCATGAAGTATTCCTTTTTATTTGCCGGGTAGACACTGTATTTCAGGGATTTTGTGATTGATCTCACAATTTAAAGAAAAAAACATCTCTCGAATTCCCCCAGCAAATTTTTAGTCAATTAAACTACATAACAGTCTGCTTCATCCTAACTATGATGTTGGAACTCAATAAAGCAGTGCTAAAAACAAGTCCTAAACCAATTGTATTTTCTTCCCTCAGACAGTCACAGTTCTCTTTGTTTTAATGCCAAACCTTTCTCACTGTACACCTTTGCTGCTACATTTACATACATTCCTTGGGCATTGATTATCTTGTAAAGGATGTTTTAGACACTTGCTTTTTGACAGTATGTGGTCTTGAAACAGCTAGTGAAGGGAACAAAGACAAAATAAGTGCATGATTTTGTCTCTTGCTCAGTTTGATCCTTTTTCTCCTGCTATGCCTAATGAGATGTATTGTGTGCTATTAACAATTCCCTGTTATCATGGTTTGTAAAACTTTAAAGCTGCAAATTTAGCTAATTCAGCTTCTAATTTTGGTACATTAGTACACAAACCTACAGGATTAGAACATATTCCTTGTTTGTAACATAAAATATACTGGCTGACCCAATTACATATTTATGACTGCTGCTAAAACATATAAAGAATCTTCTTTGTTTACAAGACAAAGTGGTTCAAATTATCTGTTGTGAAATTCAGTGGTTAGAATGGCAGACAATAGTTTGGCAGGTCATGCAGTGAGTTTTAACCTGTAAAGCTTCTTTTATCACAAAATTAAAAAAATGATGTATTCCTAAAATTGAGATCATCAAGATGTAATTAGCTGGGAAAATTAAGTTAGTGATGATGTCTATTTTGGTTAAAAATAAACAGCCTTGAAATTAAGGGAGAAAAACCAAGTGGTAAACTGCTGAATAAAATTGCAGATGCTTTTTAAGGACCACGATGCAGGGCTGCCTCTAACAACAATGGGCCGAGAATATTTCCTGTGACTACCATAAGCATAACCCTTGGCTACTTTCATAGGAAACAAAGGGAAAATAAAAGCAAAATGAAAGAAGAATTCCCCAATTGCTAATTGCATCTACAGGGTTCTCATTAGGTTTTAAAGTAGACAGCTATGATGTTAAAGTACGTGGCTTGGCAATCGAATCCTAAAGGTAATTTCAGGCTTTCTCTCTCTCACTTTACCAGTAGATGACTCAGACCTCAAAGTAGCCGGGTATTTTAGCTAGTTCTGGTGCTTAATGAGAACCCTACATCTACCCGGTGAACTTGATTACTAAGTGACATCCCTGACACAATGAAATGCCACCACATTCTATTGAATGCTATTCTTCTGCTTTCCTGTCGTTTAATTATTGCTTTTGCTGATGTCTGTTATGACTATTTTTAGGGACGCATCATCAGTGTTTGTGATGATGGCGAGCAGAACACCATTCATCTGTGGGAGGTAAACAAAAAAGAAGGGAAATCTGTTCTTGAAGAGGTGAAGACATGCACATTAGAGGGAAGGTAAGACAGATGTTATTAAAAAAAATAATAAAATAAAGGTTTAAAGGGTTGTTTATGGTGGAAAGTGCACTTAGCTTATGCAGTTACTTTACAGGCACTGCACTCAAATACTTAGAAACAAATAATTTAAACATAACATAACAGGATTAAAAACCCTAACTGGCAGGAGGCAACCAGTTGGCTATTTACAAGCGTAGCCAAGGATTTGAACTCGGGACGACCGAGAACAAATACAGCAAGTGGCCAGATGCAGACTCGAACCTGGGAACGGGGGATTATGAGTCCAATGTGCTGACCACTCTGCCACGCTGTGTCCTGTTATTGTTTTCATAAGTTTGGGGTGGATTCATTTTTTAAAACATACATGTATTGTAGCCCTCAGTTCTACCTGTTAGAGTTATTGTTTTAAAGCTTACATGTTTAAAAACAGCAAAAATTTCCAACAGGCAGATGCAATAGCTATACGTGAGTGCTGCAAATGAACCCACCCTATATATATCAATATTGCTGTGGACAATTGGTTGATAATAAACACTTCTGATCATTAATGTGGCCACTGTTGCCATTTCATTTTTGCCATTGGTTGAGGAAAGCTTTCAGCATAGCTTGAAGAAGTGCCAACAAAGTTTTAATCCTCTTTGAAGGGTGTGATGTACAGTTAAGACCAAAGGAATTGCAGCATTACACATGTTTGTATGTTTAATTTGCATATAATCAGGGTTTTCAATTAAGAGCAGGTGGCTGGCGAAATGCGCTGGCTATCTTACATGAACTCACTGCCTACTCTTCTTTGGAAAATACCCCAGTTTAACTACAGTATTCATGTGCTGTTCCTGAATAAAAAGCCAAAAGTTAATGATGTCTGTGTTCTTTTCAAATACTCTAAGTTTTGGTCCAGAATGCTGGAAATGCATTCTAAGAGGCCCAGATATCAAAATGTTTCCAGGGGGAGTTGCCCCAGGATCCCCCATAGAAACTGGCACCTTCACCGCTTGTGAGTTGTGCCTTTGGCGCAAGTTTTTTCCTTCTCTGCCTACTCCAAAGCTTTTGCCACCTACGAATTATAACCTTATTGAAAACCCTGATATAAGTCCACCATATTGCACACACCTATAATTCTTGCAGTTGCTTTGGGCTGTATCATAGAGTACTGTGTTCTAATTTTTAATTAAATAGATTATTTACTTCCATTGTCTTTTGTTAATGTGTGTAGACTGAAAAAGATCTCTGTGTGCTGCTTGTCTATGAAAACCAATCGCCTTTACCTTGGAACAGAGGGTGGAAACATCTACTTGTTGGATATCAATTCTTTTGAACTCCAGGAATACATTATCTATCAGGATGTGGTCATGCAAAGGTACTTTGAATTGTAAAGAATAATAATTTGTATCTTTTGGCTTTTGGTTAGTATAAATTTATTGACTGCCTTGCAGTTGTTTCAAGAACTTTATATAATTTTCTTTTGGTAGTGTGCAGGAAGAGAGCAAAACAAATGCAGGCTCGGTAGAAGCAATTCAAGAACACCCAGATGATTCAAACAAGGTTAGAACACAAATCAGTGATGCAGTGATTTTGTTACAAATAATTATGGTGAGTCCTTGGACTCATCTTGTGAAAAATCATGACTTTATGTGACAAAACAGTTAATCTCAAGACAGACTCAAAAACTCTAAATTACAGTTTACTGAAATTAAAATATATTCCTTTTATTTTGAAGCACAATAAAGGCATTGTTAAACAATAGCACAGAAATTACACAAATGAGGTATTTCCACAAATACACATGTTCAGATCGATCAATCCATCTTTGCGTCCTATGGGATGCATGTCATGAATTGTTTTGTGTCTTAAGGGATTTTAATGCACCAGGGATGCAGGATGCAGAGGTACATGTTTTTAACAAAATTACTGCTGATGACAGTTTTCTTGTCACTCAAGCTAGGGTGAAAAATGTAGTGTACTTGAAACTGCTGTAAGTGACCAGGACTGTCAGTAAGGGCCAGGGGGCAAGGATAGCCAGCCCCCTGCTACTTTCATCTGAAACAAAAGGAAAATATAGGCAAAAGAACTTCTAACCTTTTTAATTTCCTGCCAACTAATTCAGGGCTTCAAATAATGGCCAGTCAACGAACAATGTCTGATCAGAATTGGGTATTGACTGGTCTAATCCTTGGATTGCTGGACATGTTGTCCAGTCATTTCCTTGTTCAAAGAAATTTTAATTTTTAACTATTTGGTAAGAGACAAAATTATGAGACAAATTGGTCGTTGAGGAATTCCTGGTAGTCGCAAATTTCCATGATGTCATCAAGGTCCTGTCACAAGGGTAAATCATCATGTCTTCCATTTTGTTTTACTTAAGTGCTCCCAATTAGTAGAGGGTTTTACCTTTGTCTAGATACCAGTGACACTTAAATAAAGTGATTGATTAAGTGATTGATTGATGGGAAAGTACCCTCACAAAGAATAATCTCACAGCACCTAGAATACCCTGTGTAGCAATTGTTGCAGTGAACTGTGAAAAGCAAACGGAAGTCCCAAAACCTGAGAATCTGACCACCCTTTTACTCTAATAAAAATTCACAAGTGTAACTTTAAAATGAAAGGCTCAGACTACTACTAAAAAATAAAAAAAGCAAGAAATATAAAAAGAGAGTTTGTCTGTATTTGTCTGCTTGCATGCAAATATTTCTGTGTTATTATTAACCTCTGAATTGCAAGGTTCAGTCAACATCCTGTCTGTTTTAGATGAAGGAAAACTTTTATATACACAAAATATTCTTATTTGCAATGCATTGAATGTCCCACGATTTTGCTGCCAAATTTCGAAAATCCTAAGACGTTATGAATTTAACTTGCAAGTTAAGTGTGTCCTGTTTGACCTGACAACATGACCAGCATCTGCCTGGCTGTTATTTGAAGCTATGTAATTGCATGCCATATTTCCCTGAATAAGCACAGACTTCAACTAAAAATTTTGGCTAAAAGGAGGGCACTTAATCAACGGGGACACTTGTTAAGTTTTTCTTTTAATTAACTGTAACCTTAATAGAAAAGCAAAAACTACAGCATTATTCATGTAAATAACTTGTTATGTTGTCGAACAGATTCTCATTGGCTACAAGAAAGGCCTGGTTGTTCTGTGGAACCATGCTAAATGTAGTGTTCAAGCCACATTCAGCATCCAGTCATCTGAACAACCTCAAGAAGTAGAAAGTGTAAGCTGGCATTCTGATGGAACAAAGTTTATCAGTGCTCATGGTGATGGCAGCCTCACCAAATGGAGTCTTGAAAGAGGACCTGAAATACCTAAAGCCGTCACTCCTCTGGGTCCTTTTCCCTGCAAAGCAATCACAAAAGTGGAATGGAGTAGTTCATCAGTGTTCTTCAGTGGTGGCATGCCTCGTGCCAGCTATGGTGATCGGCACTGTGTTTGTCTCATTCAAGATGCAAACTTGGTTGATGGAGGTGACAACACACCCCAGGTTGCATTTGACTTTACATCTCGTGTTGTTGACTTTTTCACTGTGAAAAAGGAAGGAGAGGGTGAGTGAACATTCCAGCTGTACAACTGTTTATCAGTTGATGGTTGTAACATCCTTAACTTAAAGTTGTTCTGTGGTTTTTAAACAAAAGCTGATTGGTTTTCAAAGGCCAATGAAATAGAGGTTTCTTAGAGGCCTGTATGTTTTCATGGTCAGTTACCTGCTGGGCAAGCAAAGTTTGTTTCGTAGAGACTTGTATAGTTTAGTTTGGGCTTGCTTTTCAGACTGTGGGCTAGTAATCCGAAGCAAAATATCGCCCTTCTGGCCAGCTGATTTTTCTTGTTTTTGTCCTTTTCTCTTGTGTAGAACCAGCTTATCTTGTGGTGCTGTGTGAAGAGGAATTAGTTGTTATTGATCTTGTGACCAAGGAGGCAGGGTAAGAATAAGTTTTCATAACAATAAACTTGGACATGGTTGCCACAGAGTTGTGAAATAGGAAGGGAAAAAAATTTCTTCGTGGTCAGGGAAAAGTCAGGGAATTTTACTTCAAGTCAGGGAAAATTTAAGTCTTACAAAGAAGTCAGGGAAAAGGGAAATTTTGAGAGTACATATTTATTCTTTTCCCCCAACTTTTATTGTTATGTGACACCTTTTGTACATTTTATGGACATAAATCATGTTGCATCAATAAAAATATTGTTCATGAAATTGAATGACAAACCGGATGTTGGGTTTTCAAGAAAATCAATCCTTTATTGCACATATTGTCGAGGAACTATCAATATTCATGTACCAAGCACATGACTTGACATGGCTGAAATAAAAAAGAAATGGCTGTGAGGAGAAGTTTGAGTCCATTTCCAGGACTAATTTGTGATTGGTCAGGGAAAATTTACATTTGTCAGGGAAAAAGTCAGGGAATTTCAGAAACCTCTGGTTGTGGCAACCATGGTGGAGTGAAGTTGATGCGAACCACATTTGCGAAAGTAAATAAAAAAGGTTGTTGATGCAGATGATCCTTTGCACAGGTTTCCCACCTTCATGAAGCCTTACCTTGTATGCCTGCACTCTTCTCCCATCACTTGCTCAAGTCATAGCCATGACTGCCCACCAAGCTTATTTGACCAGATAGCAAATGCTGGAACCAAACAACTGGCAACAGACTTCTCGCAGGAGGTAGGTTGTAGTGTTATACATACTCAGTAAGGAAAAATCTAGACACTTTGTCTGTGCATTTTTGCTTGATATGATTTCCTAAAAAGGCTGCCAAGTTACAACACATTAGTGCTGGAAAAGGTTAGCAAAACCTTGCCTTGAAATCACTCCTTGTGTACTCTTAGGCTATGTTCTCACTTTGCTGGATAGCTTTTTGTGCTGACATAAATAGCCATCTGGTATTCTTTGTTTGCAACCATGTTACAAGGGGGCCATGTTGTGGGTCAAAAAGTTTTTCTTGAAGAATTTACAGTACAAGAATTTAAAATATAGAGTTGAGTTCCCAGAGGAGAAAAATGCTTTTGTTCTTGACCACAAACATGGCCACTGTGACGTCAGGTGCAAACCAGCAACATTATTAACATCTATCCACTATTTGTCTCTCCACTTAAGAGATTTGTGTGGTGTACGTGCATTTGCTCCGTTACATGCCAAAATCACCTTTCTCATGTGTGAACTGGAGCCGTACCCAGCATGGTGTTCATGCTGGTGTAAAAGCTGTCTGGTAAAGTGTGAATATAGCCTTACATTTTTTTATTAAGGGCTTATACAGTCACCATGTTACAGTAAAATGAGTGAAAAAGGTAAATTTACTTAGATTAATCTTGTTTATCCTTGCAGAGCTGGCCCATTACAGGTGGAAAAACTTTAATTGAAGAACCTGAAGGAAAGGACCTTCTGATAACGGGGTAAGCTGATTAACATGGGCTTTATTACCCTTTGACCCCTAGGTTCAAATAAAAACATTTGCCATTTCTTAATTTCTCCTTTGGTGACGCAGTTAAAGGAAGCATAAAGGTCAACAAGGAAAGAAAATGATCATCAAGTGAAAAGGTCTTGATAAAACAGATTGTTAAACAGATTCTCCATGGTTCAGTGCCATATGAAAAATATTAAGAAAAGTGTGGATAGCGTGTATGCTGATACTCGGGATCAAGATCAGGTTTACAAGAGTTTAACCCACTTGCTCTTATAAGACCTTGTGATTCTGAAGTTTGCTAACAATGTAATGAAAGATCATTTGAATGGTTAAACCTTGAGATTTTGTCTACAATATTTTGATAATACATATGTACACATGTATAATTATTTTGGGAGTGAAATGGTTTCATTCTGTGAAGAATTTCTGGAGCAGATAAGTAAAAACTTATTTAGCTTTGGATATGAAGTTGGATATGGTGCCAATGTTGTAAATAGAACATCATTGTAAAGGAAATTGATGGCTAATTGTGTTTAGAAAAATGTTTCTAACTCTGTTTGTGCTTTGTTACTGCAAATAAACAGCTGTTAATAAAAAAAGTCCCCTGGACATATGACAAATGCTCTCCAATAGCCTGGGGAAATGTACAATTCATTGCATGATAGGCAAGCCAAATTTTGTAACATTATCTGGAATAATAAATATTAAACTGTAATTAAAATTTGGCTTGATTCTCATAGCTTAGGGCTAGTTGAACTGAAGTGCCCTTAAGGCAAACTGATTTAATCTCTCCTGCTTGGTTCAGTTTTATTTGTTTTCTAAATGGTTGTTTGTTTGGTTTTCTGAAATTAGTTTTCTGTTTTGTTTATTTATTTCATATATTTTTTTCAGTCATGAAGATGGTTCAGTCAATTTTTGGGATGTTTCCCATCTTGAGATGCGCCTCATCTACACACTGAACACAGCCAAGTATTTTGTAGGGGAGCATGAAGGCCATGATTCTGAAGCCCGTGATGCTGAGGAAGAAGTTTGGCCTCCATTCAAGAAGGTCGGTAACTACTGCCCATACTCAGATGATCCACGATTTGCTGTGACCAAGATTGTTTTTTGCGCGTCTAATAAGACCATGACAGTTGCCGGTAATGGAGGTCAGGTTCTCACCTTTGATCTGTCAGAAGAGGAGACAAGTGTGGAAGTGCAGGTACTTGTTATTTTTTTTAACAGAAATCATATTGTGTTCTAGAAGCACCGGAACTAGACCAGCAGACAATGATGGAAATCATGTTGCTTAAGTCAGCATGGCTCAAGACTCCTGAAGCTTTTGTTAAATCATAACTGAATGCAATGAATTAATAAAGCAAGTAACTAATTATCTTAGAGGTGTAACTAATTATCTTATGTAAATAAATTAGTTATCCTGCTGTAAAACTGATTTTCTTGACACCCTGTAAAGTTGCTTATATTGCTTTTGAAGTGCCTCATTAATATTCTATTCCCTGACAAACAGCCCCTCAATTTTTGTGGTCTTAGACAGCAGGAAATATTTTTTCCTTTACCAAAGCATCCATGACAAAGTTAACGGTCAAAACGTAAATCATTTGTTTTCCAATTAGATGGAAGAGCTTGACTTCACTGAAGACAAGGAGAACTTTCAGTGGAAGGGACATGGTCCATTACTTCCAAAGGAAGGCTCAATCACGGTTCCAGCTGGCTTCAAACTGCAAACAGGCCTGCAGCTTATACCAGCTGCACCAGTTAGTGCATTGGCAGTGGACACACGCTGGGGACTCATCGCAGCTGGAACTGTCCATGGATTCGTTGTGTACGATTGCTTGAATAAGAAGATGGTCACATCCAAATGGACTGTTAGTCAAGGTAGGGAGTACTGTGTATTCAGAACATAAACTATTTTTTCTCACATTGATAAGGATACTATAAAAATATAGCATTGTTCACCATTTAAGCAATAGAAAACATTTTCTTTGTTTGCATAGCCTGATTAAAACACGAGAGGGCTTGGGAAAATTCGTCAAAGGTTTGCATAACCCCTCTCGTGTTTCTATCAGGCTATGCAAATGCAGGAATAAAGTTTTCTATTGCTTTCATAAATTAACTTTCCTGAGAAAAAAGCAATCTCTTTGTTATGGCACTGATTAAAAGAGAAATTCTTACCAGTCGTGTAGTCTTGTACTCAAAGTCTTGCACATGTAATCAGTTTCTGTTTTGCAAAAAAGATGCTTTCGAAAATATGGACTTTTCTTGCTTAAAATGTCAGCTTGAGCAAAAAAAATTGACACAGCAGGTTTGGAAAGATTTTCCAAGTTTAAGCCAACAGGGCAGGACTGTGTATTGCTGATACTAAAAGCTTTTATTTTTGCAGAGACTGACAGTGGAGAGCATCTCTCAAGAAGGAAATCCCTTAAAGAGAGCATCCGTAGATCATTCCGCCGCTTGCGTTCTCGCAAAGGATCCCGATCTGGTGCAACACCCAAAAAAGAAGGAGAGGCCCCAGCATCCCCCACACAGGAAGCAGTAGCAACGCCAGTGTCACGGCTCGTGGAGGAAAGTCGTGTTGACGAGAGTGTATTGAGTATGGTTCGCTGTTTGTACTTTGTGGACACTTATATCAAAGATGGTAAGCCTTCACTTTTGTAACAATGAGGGGATGTAAGGGTTCTGTGTGATTACAGGATTAAGTGTTCATAATTTTCGTAAAAGGTGAATATACAAAATCTTTTTTTTTTACTTCAGAAATTTCCTCGAAACGTGAACGCAGAATTTTAATCAATCTGATGTGGTTTTTTTGTGCTTTTTAACATTTGTCAAACAAGCGTAGGACTCCCCTTTACCCCCCTCAACAATATTAGTCCGGTCTTCACATAACTTTGCTTTTGGGTACACTGCTGTTCAAAAGGTTGCTGTTGTCAAACCAGGTACAGAGTATTTTCACTTGTGTGGCCACCATCTATGCATCTATGGTTTAAAAGAAAGCACCTACATAAGAAAAGAGTTAAACTCACACAGGGTTGGCTTGTAACACCAACATGGCTGTCGTTTCATTGTTTTGGAACACCAATATTGCCGACGTGATGTCATGTGAAAATGCCTATGCAATGTTATCATTAACACTAACATTGCTCTGTCTACCTTCAGGAGTGCACCATTGTCCCTCCTTGTGGGCAGGAACCAATGCTGGGCACATTTTTGTCTGCTACCTGACCATCCCTGAAGGAGAAAAAAGAACAGAGGAGGAAGTTCAAGTTGAGATCGGCAAGGAAATCAAACTAAAACACAAAGCTCCTGTGGTTTCTATGTTTGTTGTGGATAAAGAGGGCACACCCTTGCTTAGTGATATCGTAGAGGATCATGGCAAAGGTAATAGAAATATCAACAAGAAACAATTTTTTTGACTTGGCTGTAGTATTCAGCCTTAACTTTTGAGTCTGGTCAGAAAGTCCCCCGTATTGTTACCATTAAATTTGGCCATATTTGGAGTGAAGAGTTTAAAGTTAAACCTAGGGGCAATTTTTTTGGCTTTGAAAAATAGCTTCCTACAATTTCATTTGTTTTATCAGCCACTGACGAGTACAAAAGTGAAAGCTTGCTTAATAGTGATCTTTTTTCAGCTGGCAATGCTTTGCATTTTCTTGAAAATAAACAACAGCTGTACGAACTTAGTCTGTTTGACATAACAATCAACTTTTCGTATTCTTGTGTTTTTGTTGTTTTAGTTTTCTTCGTGCATGTCATTTCAAGGTCAAACAAAAATTGCCCGATATCATATTGTTCTCTGTATTACTTCTGTTGCAGAGCCAGACATGAGTGGAACACATTCTTTGGTTATCTGTTCTGAGGAACAGTTTAAGGTGTTCAGCCTGCCACACTTGAAGGCTCGTAACAAAGAAAAGCTTACAGCTATTGATGGCTCCAGGGTTCGCAAGATTGGCCTTATTAACGTCAGAAGCAAGAACGATGATTCTGGAATGGTGTATCATTGCCTGGCTTGTGTGAGCAACCAAGGAGAACTGATTGTGTATTCTCTTCCCAACTTGAAGGTGCAAGTCAAGGCATCAGCCATGAGGAAGTCAGATGTTGATGCCATTAAATCGTTGGTGTTCTCAGTCAGTGGTCAAGGGTTCTATCTCAGCTCACGAAGTGAGATGCAAAGGTTCACACTCTCTGCAACAGACTTGTAAGTTTTTCCCTTTATTGGTCTTGGCTGTTTTTTATTACTATTATTATTATTATTATTATTATTATTATTATTATTATTATTATTATTATTATTATTATTATTATTATTATTATTATTTGGGAAAGGATGGAGTACTGATACAGTCAGCATGCAAAGAAAGTCGTTTCCGATAGCTCGGGGCTAGTGGATTTTGCTATGGTACTAGTGTTTTTTGTTCTTAACTTGCCCGACGGGCAAGTGCTGTTTTTTGGGGAAATTCAAATTACAGAAGGATTGTTGTCAATCCTGCTAATCAAAAAGGGTTTGGGGGCTAGTTGAAATGACTTGTGGGCTAGTACCTGCTATCAACAGCTTGCCTGAATGGCAAGCTGTAAAACTGACTTTCTTTGCACCCTGACAGTGTATTCTTGTTGCTTCAATATTGATTTTATTTCCTTTGGGAATGTTTAGTTACACGTAACACAACCACAAGTATGTTAAATGTGCAATAACGTTTAACTTGAGGTAACATAAGCATGCTCAGAAAAGTAACTCTTTGATGGTGCTGGCATTTAAATTAAGCTTCTATTCTAACCTGCAGCCAGTGCAATGTTATAAGCTAGTGGTCCATTAACTCTTGGCTTGATTATGTTTGTACTTTGGCAGGTTGAAGCCAGACTGTGTGCTTGAACTTGCTGAAGGAATGAGACCACCTGAGCCAGAACCCGAGACTGTTGCTGAAGAAGAAGAAAAGAAGTCAAGAAAGAGCTCAACATCCAGCTCATCGTCATCATCTTCATCATCAGATGATGAAAAGGATGAGGAAAAGAAAAAGGCAAAGAAAGAGAAAAAAGAAAAGAAGAAGAAAGCCAAACTTGAAGCTGTTGCTGTAGCAGCAACTGCAACAGAGGTAGAGACAGCTGTGTCAGAGGAGGTTGAAGAAAAGAAGGAGGAGGCTGAAGAAAAGAAGGAAGAGGCAGAGGAAAAGAAAGATGAGCTTGTAGCCAAGGCAGATGATGCTGCTGCCGTGGTAGTGAGTGGTGAAGGGGGAACATCTGTAACAGAGAGGGTTGTTATCTCAGAGCAAAGATCATTCACTCATCAGTCCTCTACATCCGAGGAGAAAGAAGCCCCAGAAAAAGTGTTTGGTGAGGAGTCCAGTACCTTCTCTTCAACTATGGAAAGTTCATCTTCATTTACCACCACCACCCGTGTTGTAACCTCCAAACAAGTCATCTCTTCTTCATCCACTACGCAACGAATAATAACATCAGAAGGAACAACTTTCCAAGCAATTGAGAATGGAGAGTCTGAAAAAGTAAGTGCTTCACACATGGCTAGTGCATTGACAAGATATGTAAAAATTTGATTTTTAGCCCAACAAGGTTTTCTGCTTGTTGTTATTGTAGTCCTTAAGTTGGTTTTTTGTTTGGTAACTTATAGTAGATCTTTGGAGTGTCTGTTTCTGACCTATACTAAAAAGTTTTTAAACTATAGCAACACTTACAGTCAAGAAATCAAAGTGACTTTCATTCTCTTGCCCAATTCCCACTTTTGTTTACAAGCAAACAGAAGGCAACCTAGAAGGAAAACTAGCAGTTTATTAGAATTAACTTGGAACTTTTCTCCAGGCACTTCAATTATTTTTATATTTTTCAAGTTTCCCACTAACGATGTGTTGTTATATATTTCAGCTAATGTTAAATGATTCTGATCTTCAAAAAGCAGCAGACGAGATGCTTAATGATGCCCATGATGAGGTTTGCAAATTATAATATTTTGTATCCTGTATTTAGAGTCCATTTAGTTTAACTTGCTCAACCCTTGTACATGATCTAGTTATCTTGTCTATCTTTGTTGATGAAAACCTTTTTGGAAAAGGAAAGAAATACTGGTTACTGTCAGGAAATTTGCCCTCATTGTTACAGGAGCTCTGTCATAATAATATTTCGAGCCATCATTTTGCAACTTAAAAGATAAAACTCCCTTTAAACTACGCACCTCAGCCATAGCAAGGAGGTATCCATGGCAACCCTGTGAGTAGGAACCAAACCACCATCCTTGCATGCAGCTGCTGACTGGAACTGTCACACTGAGGGAAATTCAGTGCCTAAGTCGCAAGATAAGCAAAGGTCCTTGCGGTGGCCGCACTGATCATGTACTCTTGAAGAGGAGACCACTGACCGCATTGGCTTGCAATTTAACTTTTCCTAAATTACGTGTAGCCACATTTATTGCCAGATACCCTCAAGTCCACAAGTAGTGGTAGTAGCCTGAAAAAACAGTGGACATTTTGCAACACCACCACAGGGTTCCCCACAAAATGATGTCTGAGGAAAGAGCGCAGAAATTTCTTACTTATTAAGTGTAACTACCCACACTTCTGATTGGTTGTGCCACAAGGAAAATCTGCTTCACCCAATCAGAAGCAGTACCCAGGTCTGGGTAGTTACACTTAATCAGTATGACATTTCTGCGCTCTTTCCTCAGACATCATTTTGTAGGGAAACTGGCAGTGGAGTCACCAGGGAGTTAGCTGCTGTCCATAATATTATCAGGGTGTCGGCAATTGTAAGGTGTCTTCGAGATGAGAGCTGTTTGTGCAGTCTGGGCATTCACTTGTGACGAGTGTAAGAAACGTTAGAAGGGTTTGTCATTTGTAACAAGACCTTTCATTTAAAGATACTTGCTTTCAAAGGTACTAGTGGTGCTTAGCCTTGTCAAACACATAAAGCATCTTGTTATGGATAGGTGAAGTCTTTCTGTTGAGTTAGATTCGCCTTAGATAAGCAGGTTGTTTCAGTTGTTGTAATTATTGTAGAATGTTCATCACATCCTTATCATCTTGCCGTAATTGTTTTTAGGTTGAGCAAGCTTCCAGTTGAGAATGGCATTCACATTAGAAACAGGTTCATGTGCAGTTGCTTTTATTTTTTTGTGTTCCTTGTTTGGTTTGGCATTTTATGGTTTGTGTTTTGTTGATTTTTTTTATGATTTACAATGTTGTTGAAGGACCTTAAGCCCTTCAATAGAATTGTTGCTTGGTCATTCTTTTTAAAGCGTCTGTAGTAGAGAAAACTAACTTAAACAAAAAGTTTTTTTTGTAATATTAAATTTAAACTGACAAAATAATAGTCGGTAGCTTCTAATAAAGTGACTGCACTAAGCCGTGCATGCCTTTAAAGCACTATTTAGGTTGTTAATTGTACTAATCATAAAAACTGTAGGGTTGAGGCATATTGCAGTTTGTTAAATGATTAAAAGATGTTTGTCGCGTCTAAAACGAGCTGAGCTTGCATTCATACCCAGCATACCTGGAAGTTGTACAAAATTTGTCAAAACGTGTTAGTTTTCCCATTTAAGAGACACTGTCCGGTAACTGTAAACACTCATGTTATGGTAAACTTGACTGACCTTGCGAGTGGATTGCCAACTTATTAACCTCAAACTTTGGGGAATGGGGTGATCGAATTGGAGATATGACTTGGCTCCATTATTAAGGTAGTCCGTGTACAGCCGCCCCCCTCCCCCCCCCCCTCAAAAAAATCTCACTTCCTGAGAGAGGGCCTCTGTACACGGGCTACAATTAAGGTAGAGATTGGTAATACCGTAAGGCATTTGACCTTTCTACTGGACCACTTATATCAAGTTCTTTTAAGTCTTAGCTTAGACAATAGCTTCACTGGTAATAATTAGTACGAGCACGTAAAACTACCTTTGTAAAAGATTAATTGTAGATTTATTTGATCATACGAGACACTATACAGTCGTTCCGCATTTTGCTTTTCTTTTTCTTTAAAAAATTAAATAAATAAAAGGCCATTTTTTCCCTAGGCTTTGTTTTCATTGAAGTAGGGCAACTTTCCCGAGAGTTTGTCTCTTAAAATTTGTCAAAAAGTAGATCTCCTTAACAACTTACTTAACGTCTATGTAATCTTTGTCTTGAATCATAAAAAAGAAATTGTCAATACTTTCAGTCAAATAAATAAACCTTTTTTAAAAACTAACTTTAACAAATTCTCTGATTATTAACGTTGTGGATTGAAAACTGAAGTGTGACCATTTAATCTAGCAAAGGTTTTTAATTAGAAAAATCGTGAGCATAAACCTCGTCAATGTTGCTTTTTACTGAACTTCAATGTTTAACTTTATGAATTGGTCTTCTTTGCAAATTCAATTCCAAGGCTAATTCGTCACTTACAGCGTCTTGTCAGTAACCCTTCAGTATTGTTTTCCAAACTGGCCCCCAATGAAAACGTTATATCGTCCAATGTTGAACCACACTGACCTTCAATGTTTTTCTTTCGACAGATGGATTCTGTAGATTCTTCTGATAATGATAAGGAACTCACCAAGATCAGGGGAAAGGGATTCAAAAGCCCTGGAAAACTTTACACAAAGAAAAGCACTGGAGACACTGGGGAAGCTGGTTCTTGATTTTTGGTGTTAATCTTGTAATATTCACTAGCTTGGGGACTTGGAATAATCGGTTCCAGTTACATCACATACATTCTGCTTGAATTGTACCGTGACAGTGTATTAGACGTTTTTGTAGCCTACCGCAATAATAGCTGGTTTCCGAATCGTAGTAGTCTTAGTTGCCCTAGTCAGTAGTATTTTTCCCTTTTGCGTTCTGAAAATCTAAATTGTCGCGAAGTTAATTTGTGAAGGACACAAACAGTACATGTAATAGGCGAGGTAGGATTCGGTTAGTCTAATTCTTTTTGAATTGCGGAGTTGACTTTCCAATTAAGCTAGAGAACAATTTTTGATGTTATAGGCATCTTTATTTAAGTAATTTTGTCGTTTTTGTCACTTTGTTAGAACAATTTCCCATGTGTGTCCAACCAAGTTTCATACATTCTAATAAGCATGCCTTCTGTTAAAACATTTTTTTCCATTTCGGAATGCTGATTTGCTGTCGCTGTGTTTTTTGTTTTGATCACAATGAATCTTTGACTCGCTCAAATTGTTTACTGATTCACTCATCTGTATCCAGTAAAATTGCAAGTCGATTTACCTGTCACTGAATTAGATTTTTAACTGTAGCATAATTGTTTTAAAGAGTGGCTTCAATTAAAGGTTATACTTGTACGCCTTTCAGTGTGCCGCCAGTGTCTTTTGCCCCGACTTCTGCGCTATACAGTCCTTTCATGGTGGTCGCTTCGGCTATTTCTCTAGCCTGCGTAGCTGGCGAGATCTTCAGTGTGCGCATTTGACAGAGGAATTGCGAAGCCGAGCTGTACAGCCCCCGAAATGATCCCGACCCCGAAATGAACCCCAAATCGACCCTGAAACGATACCTACCCCTTGATGATCCCCAATTAATTTTTGGAATGGAATGGTACTCCGCCACGGTTAAGCGCTCTTGTCATCTAATCACCTTTGTGTCTACTTTTGCGTCATCATAAATTTTTAAAAAGTGTTAAAACACCGTTTTTAAAATTCACTATCCAAGACATGCAGTTTTAACATCATTTTTAGAATTTAACATCCATGCAGTTTTCTCTATAGCCCGGGCTATAATCACCGAAGTAATTATAATAAAAAATGGCATGTTTCTTGATTGTTATCAGTTGCAGTTCATCGTTTCTGTAGTTTGCAATATTATTACTGTTGCAATAAATTACTTGTTTTTATGTGCTTCTTCTCAATGAACAATAACGTTTTGCTTCAAGCATAGGGTTAGGGGCAGCCTCCCCCAGACGTCCTATGGAGTTCATTTGTCAAGTACTCATTTCTCCACCACGGAGAAATGTCCGTGGGGGAGAGAGAAATGAATATGTGACAAACGAACCCCAAAGGACGTCTGCGAGGAGGCTAGGGTTAGGGGTAGACGTTCAAAACAGTCCTTTGTCGTTTGGCCTCTCCGCACACCGTGCAACTCCTTTAAAACCTTCCCATCAATCTCAGCGCTCATAACTCGCGCCGTATAAACAGTCTATTACCATTACATGAAGTATATCTATATCTTTTTGGCGTAAGCTTATGTCTTTTGCCAGTGTTCATGGCTTCATGTGTCGATTTTTATGATGAATAAATGGATAGACTGACAGATCTGGCGTTTGAAGCTGTCTGTATACCGTATGGTGACTACGATTATAGTATATTTCATGCTGCGTGCATTGAACAAGATATCAATACTTGTAAGACCGTTCTTTGGTGTAGTCCCAGTAAAATGGATACAGCATTGGCCTTGAAATGTACAGTTAGAAATTCTGCGTTTTGTTCCTACAGTGGATGTACAGCGAAAGATATTGTTAAGAACAACAAAGCTTTGAGTTTGTTGCATATCATCGAAAAGGCTGAGAGAAATGCACTGGCGGGTCTTTCACTAATACACGAAACAGCAAGACGAGGAAGTCTCAGACAGGTCAAAACAATCTTTAAAAATACTGTGAGAGAAAACATCGACAAACCTTCTCCGCTCCGTGATGATGATCATGCAACGCCTCTCTTGCTTGCTGCTAGATTCAATTCATGCCAAGTTGTTAGATTCTTAGTCGAGAACCGGGCAAATAAAGATGCAAAAGATTGGATGGGAAGGGGGGTGCTTCATTATGCAGCTATGGGAGGAAAAGAAGCAACTGTGTCATATCTTCTCTCTGTTGGTATCCTTGTAGATTATAAAACAACTTGGGGAAAAACAGCCTTACACATAGCAGCAATGAAAGGGTATGCTGCAGTAGTCAGCATTCTTGTTCAAAGTGGTGCTGATCTCGAATCTTCCACTGGATTTGGTGACACACCTCTGTTACTTGCAGCAGAGGAGGGGAATATAGACTGCGTAAAGGTGCTTACACATAGTGGTAGCAATATAAATGTCTCAAACATGGCGCATTACACCCCTCTTCATAATGCAGCCAAAGAAGGTCATTGTGTAACTGTCAAATTCCTTCTGCAACATGGTAGTCGAGTTGATGCTGTTTCTAGTTGTGGAGAAACCCCTCTGAGCCTAGCAGTTAGGAAAAAACATGGTAAAGAGGCAGTTGCTCTTTTGCTTCAGTATGGAAGTAGTGTAAATTTGCGTGATCTTTGTGGAAGAACGGCCCTTCACTATTGTGTGGATAGAGATGTTGCTGTACTTTTGGTGCAAAAGGGTGCAGATCTACATGCAGCAGATATTGAGGGTAAGACACCACTGTTCCTAGCAGCTCTTGGCGGTTATGAAAGCGTTGCTGACCTTCTTATTAATCAAGGGAGCTCTGTAAATGCAGCCAGCAAATCCGGGGACACTGCCCTCCACGAGGCAGCCATCAGAGGGCATACAAATACTGCACAAGTCCTTCTGAAGTACGGAGCTAACATCAATGCTAGAACAGTGACAGGGGAAACTCCCCTTTCTCTTGCTGTGATTACCTCTAAAGTTAGAATGATACAGCTGCTACTTTCCCTTGGTGCTGATTATGGATATACCCCTTAACCTTTAAGCCCCAAGATCCGCATACAAGTTCTCGACACTGATCTCCATACATTTCTTTTAAGAACTGTTGAAAGAATTTGGTTTAAGATCAAAGCATTCTCCCTTTGGTAATCAATTTAGTAATTCTCATAACCTCTTGACGATCTTCTGATGTTGTTGGGAGAAAATTTGATGTTGGCCACTCTTGGGACTTAAAGGGTTAGTGGGGCACTCCAGATGACATAAGTGATCTGGAGGTATGAATGGCATCTTAAACCTAAGATATCACATGAACCAACTTTAAACCAAAATTCAAATCGTAAAAATACTCTCCAAAAGGACCAAGAGTTTCCCTTTGTGACTGGTGATGGGGTAACTCTTACAGAGAGGGTTCTGAGTACAGATCATTCACTTGTCAGTTCTAAACATCCCAGAAAGACTTCCTGGTACAAGTGGTCCCTTTGAAGTAACCTTCAAACTAGTCATCTCTTCTTTATCCTCTTAACAGCAAAATAATGATCACAAATGATTGCAAAAGTGCAAGCCATTGAGGATGAAGAATCTGAAAAAGAAGGTTCTTCAATACAGAATGTAGCAGATTCAGTAGTCTTTTCATTGGGAAAGTAGTGCGAGATATCCTAATTTCTTGACCTTTTATTGAGTGAGTGTTTTTTCCTAGTTAAGTTCTAGCCTGTGTAGCAGGCAGTGGCTTTTTTAGGAAGAGGAGAGAAATAATTTTAAGGAAGAGTGCGCATGCACAAGGGGAGAATAGGAAGGGAGGCACCTGAAAGACCCTGGTTTCCCATTTACTCCCCCAATTTAGTTACGTGACAGTGCTGAATCAACAAAGCAGATTGTCTGACAACATGAAACTGATCTCAGACCCACCCAGAGAAAAAAACATGCAATGTAATTTTAAATTAGTGGCAAACAGGACACACATGCTTACCTCAGTTTCGTCTAGTCTTCAGTCTACAAAAGTCACTGCCACATTGGTGCTAAACAATGATGGTGATTAAAATGAATTAATAAATCTGTTGTCCTTAGCCACTTCATCATACGCCTATACCATGTTATACTTTTCTTGCTATATTTCTTTTAACCCTTTAAGCCCCATGATCCACATACAAATTCTCCAGACTGCTCTCCATACATTTCTTTTAAGACTGTTTGAGAGAATTTGATTTAGGATCAAAGAATTCTCCCTTTGGTAATCAATTTAGTAATTCTCGTAACCTTTAGTTTTAATGATTTGCTGATTTTGTTAGGAGAAAATTAATGTTGGTCACTCTTGGGACCTAGAGGACCCTAGAGGGTAAGCAGTCCACTTCTTCTCTCAACTCACTCACTGATATTCCTGTAAAAGTTACCTCCACTTCTTGCAGTCTCAAATTATGCTTTGCAACAAGGAAATAACTTAAGGTCTTGCAAAGCCGTTTCTGGTCTTCCCACCCCAGTCACTACAACACACAACTGAAAAATTATTTTTTTCCTAGCCCAGTTGGTAATTTGAAAATCTTTTTGACCTAAGGTCTTTGAAAACTTATTGCAAGCACACTTCTAAGAGTTCTTCTGCCATTGACATCTAGCCTGTACACAAACGATGTTTTATTTTTCTTTTCCTTCTTTTGGAAAACATCGGCGTGCGCTTCCCCTTTGCGATGGCGGTCAATAAATCCCCTGCGGTTTATTTTTTATCACGCGCGCTCAACGGACTTTGAAGAGAAAATATAGTGTGTGTGAACAGGCTTATTGACATCTATCACATGTGTTTTGTTTTCAAGACTCTTTGAATTACCATTGAATGACAATGACTTGAGGTGACAGACTAACTCCAAAGAGGTGCTCTCATAGCCAATAGAATTCTACATACTGTCAGAGAACGTAGAAAACGGAAAACTAGCACTTCTCAAAAAATTCTTTAAGGACATCTTTTATTATGGAGATCAGTCTGGGAAATTTGTATGTAGATATTGCGGCAAACAACCAATCAAAGCATTCGTATTGAAACCATGATGGTTGAGATTGTTTATTGTAACGATTAAAATAAGAATAAATTGCTTGTTTTGCATAGTTCTACTAATTCTTTTGTAGCCATTAGTCCCAACCCCCCCCCCCCCCCGGAGGGTACTTCCAGAAAAATTGGGCGGGGCTGTGCGGCACTTCTCCTGAAACCCTTACCCTATTTCAGACCAAAATCTGTGATTTTCCCTGCCCTATTTCAGACCTGATCAAAAATGTGATACGCTATTTCAGACCTGCCTTTTAAACAGTTCCTCAGGTCAGACCAATGTTAAAGGCAATGTTTATATGCTTTTATTAAGTAAGATACAAAACTGTACAAAGTTTCGAGCTTAAAATTCCACACTATAAAGCAGGTTGCATAATGTGCAACCTCCATGTGCGACCACTTCTCGTAAGCGACCACCTCCCATAAGCGACCGGCAATCCAAAACACCAAAATTTTCCCAGTCAAAGCCTTAAAGTTGGAACTTCTAGTAAACGCCCACCTCCTGTAAGCGACCGCGACCACTTTTTGGGCCTGACGGTTGATGATTTCCATTGTTTTTACCTCTTGCAAGCGACCACAGTTTCTGATCCCTATTTTCGCTGCGTGCAATATGTTACTTAGAATATACTAAGAACTTTAGTGACAACATGGATCTACACATATCCTAACTTATACATTGCATGCAATAAATTATCTTCCATAGAGAAGATGTGCCTGGACCTCTTCTCGAAAGAGACCCCCTGTGGTTTAATTCTTGTAAACGACCACCTCCCGTGAGCGACCGCCAGTCTTTGCATTTTGGGTGGTCGCTACTTCTTCATCATTAGTTTACGCCAACTGTGTACGTGCCGTAACAGTTTTTCACGCGCTCCGGTCACGCGCCGGACTCCAGGGTTTTTTGAACTAAAGCTGGCAGGAAATTTATGTACAGTCGACCATCCCGTAATCTCGGACCAAAATGGTCAAAGTTGATATTCCATTTCAGACCAAAACGACTAAAAAACCATACCCTTTGGCGCCGCACATAATCTAAATAAGGGAGTACCCCCTCCCGGGTCCCAAACACACCATAAACAAATCACTCTGATGTTCTTGGATGACTGTAGCCATATTTTCATGGAAAATTATACAAAAGAAGCTAAGGAGATGACATTTTTAAAAGTAAAATGACATGAGAGGGAATTTTAATTTAAGAACTACATTAAAAAGCCTAAAAATACAATGCAAAATCACATTTAAAGCCTAAAATATAATGAAACATAAAGTTATGATAAAAAGAAATTTCTTGCTCGGCGGCAGAACGTTGGAATGTTTTCACTCTTCACAATGTTTAAAGGGAGTTTGTTAAAAATTTTTGTGCCAGTAAAAAGAAAGGTCCTTTTTCTGTTTAACGTTTGGTAGGGATAGCCTCATAATTTGCCTTGTGAAATAATTGTAAATGTTCAAAAATCTAGTAAAATATAATGAAAATAACTAGGAACTAGTTAAGCCTTTTTCACAGTGGCTTGTGTAAATATACTCAATTACCACATCGATGTTATTTTTTCGTATTTAAAAGCTTCGTACCAGTCCTCCCTATTGAAGGGGATCTTGTAATTACTCAAGATTCCTGTGTAACAGCAGTTTTGTTACAGTTCATTCATCAGCTACATTCACTCTTTCTGTCTTTGTATTTTCTTCTTGTTCTGCAAGCTCCGCCGCCAAAATTTTCCCCGAACTCGCACAAATGTACTTTGGCCCCAGAAGTTTTTCTTGAAAGTTTTCTTCGCAAAAGAGAGAGCGACTCGCGAAGCGGTGACAACTTGCTATCGCCGCTTCGCGGCTCGCTGTCTCTCTCGCGAAGAAAAACTTCAAGAAAATCGTCTGGGACCAAGGTAACACAAATGAGCCTTCTCGCAGGCTAGGTGGCCTCTGGAGACTCAGAGATTTCCTCTACTCTCATTGTTCCGACACGCTCATTATCTCCCACGGAATGCAATTTCTGCTTTCTTCAACATATAAGATCCACAATAGTATGTTGTTTTCCCGGGCCCATTTCAGACCACGTTATGGTACCCCAGAGAACTGTTTCTTTCAAATGTCCTCCTATTGAACTGCGGAAGAGGGATCGGTACAATGAGGGACATAAATCTTGAGACACTTCCGTAAAATGGCCCCTTTTTGCATAGTGGACATACCTATTCACTTCCCCTGTGTACCCTAACCCCTTCCCTCCAAAAATCAATGTTGTATTTTGGACCCTCAAGTCTTTCGTTTACTTCAGCCAACACTGATTAGGGGGTGGGGTGGGGGGGATTTACGGCGTTTAAAGGGAATGAATATGATAAATGAATGAAATTGTTGATTAAACAAGCGTGTCAACTACTTTTGTCCCTTATTGTAGACTAGACCAAAGGAAGTATCTTGAGTCAGCTGGCCGTTCTAGCAGGTATGAGTTTTCATTTCATTTCATTTATTGGTTTATTCAGATATTTTCAATATTGTTTTCTCACTGCCCGCAAATAGCAAAGGCTAGTCTAGGTGGGTAGTGTCTATGTAAAACAAAATACGTACTCCAAATGGTATTATATTAAATAAACAGGTCAACAAAAGTTATTTAAGCATATGTCCATTACAGGTCCATTAAGTTGTCTTTCCATCTGACCTGACATCATGGCTATAGTAGACCCGTTATTTATCATTTCATCCCACAAGGACGCAAGCACAGTTGTTTGAAGGTGGCTCTTCAACGCATCGATAAATCTCTCTTTGGACCATTCTTTCACAGAGTCACTGGTATCCATTACTTGAGGCTCGTCATGGAATAGATAACTATTCCCCACTGCCCTTCAATCGATGAGCAGTCGGTACTGGTGTCCATGGCTTAATTCGTGCTCTTCGTGATAAACTTCAGTGATCTCGCTCGTCTCCATCGTGTAAGCTTCCTCTTTGAGTACTTGAAACGTTTCCACTGAGTTTGTGCAGTCGCTGCTTATAACTGTTACGTGTCTCCGTTTTAAATGTGAAATATGAAATGTATTTTAAAAAATACCTTGCATTTATAACAAGCGATTTATCTTTTGTAGCACGGAGAAAAAGTTTTTGCTTCTGATGAGCAAACCGACGTGGTTATTCGTGTGGATCGCTGTGTACAGGCAGTGAGGGAGATACATAGTCGGCCCCTAAGCCTTTGATGGCTATGATCTTGTCCATCTACATGGACTACCTGTAAGTCCACAATGCACGCAAGACGACCTTCGTAGTTCGACAGGTAATCAGGGAGGAACATAGTCGGCCCCTAAACCTTCGGTGACTATGACCTTGTCCATCTGTATGGACTACCTGTTGGATGAATTTCAAATCAGCTGCGAAATGGGTCACTGCTATCCTTGTCCCAGAGGTTTTTCTTGAAATTTTTCTTCGCGAAAGAACGAGCGAGCCACTAAGCGGCGACATCGCTAACAACTAGTTGCGAAGCGCATAGGAGAGAGAGGGTTTTTTTTCCCTCTCCTCACAGTTTCGGAACGGCGATCTGTTCATTTCCGTGCATCGGCGCTTCGAATACCAATTTTCATTTTGTAAATCAGTTTGTGCGCTACGTACCAATTTTCATCATAGACACGAATGAAAAGCAACAACCGATTTGTCCTCTGTAGCACCGAGAAAAATTTTTTGCTTCTTATGAGCAAAACGATGTGGTTATTCGTATGGATCGATGTGTACATGAGGCAGTGAGGGAGATACATAGTCGGCCCCTAAGCCTTTGATGACTTTCAGCTTGTCCATCTGGATGGACTACCTGTAAGTCTGCAATGCACGGAAGACGATCTTCAGAGTTCGACAGGCAGTGAGGGAGGAACATAGTCGGCCCCTAAACCTTCGGTGACTATGACCTTGTCCATCTGTATGGACTACCTGTAGGACGATTTTTAAATCATCTGCAAGGGCGGATATCTGCGAATTGATTCGCCGCTACTCTGGGCCCAGAGGTTTTTCTTGAAATTTTTCTTCGCGAAAGAGCAAGCGAGCCGACATTGCTCGCTGACAACGAGTGGCGAAGCGGCGAGGAGAGAGGGGGGTTTTTCTCTCTCTCCTCGTCTCTTCTGGACTCGTTGTCGCAGCTTGGCGGTTCGCTTTCTCTTTCCCGAAAAAGAATTGCAAGAAAAACCTCTGAAACAAGGGTAGTTCGCCGCCAATTGACACGGTGATCTGTTCATTTCCGGCAATCGCTTCGACCACCACTAGTTTTCATTTCGTGAATGGGTTGATGCGCCACGTACCAAATTTCATAATAGACACGAAAGTACAGCATCTGTGAATCGGTTCTCCTGCAATCTTCGCTCGTCTTCGTCAAAGGTAGATAAAGCAATCTCACATCATCTGCGAATCGGTTCGCCACCAATTTTCATCATGCACACGACGATATTTTTTACATCATCTGCGCCCGAATCGGTTCGCCGCCGATTTTTACTACGGATAGACACGGCGATCTGTTGATTGAAAATCTGTCGCAAGGGCGCTCTAGGCAGCTTCTCTCACGGCAGTCATACGGTGTCTGAAATGACCGTCCGTGATGACAAAAGCTAGAACGGGCTTCCTCGAGGAAATGTGGCATGTCTGCTGTTGCTGTCCCTTTTGAAAAATCAAACTTTGTGTCTTGATGTCTCAAGTGGCAGCCTATTTAAAACACAGAAGTTACGTAATCTTATAATTTCAGCCTTCGGGAACTTCCTTATTGGATAGCAGCTAAAAATAGCTTGTTTTCGTGATATTGTGAGATAGGCAGATAGCGGATCTCAACCGTTTTTGCGGTATCATTTCGAATTAATAGATCTTTTTTTTTTTATGGTCGTCAACTCAATTTCAACTTATATACTGGTGCTTGACGACCATCAAAGATGTATTAATTCGAAACGACATCGCAAAAACAGTCGAGATCCGCTATATCAAGAACACAAGCTATTTTTAGCTCTCAAAGCCGGGTTTTCATATGTCGGGAAAATCCCAGACGATCGGGGACTTTTTTACGGTCGGCAAAAAGGGAAAGCCCCCATCGTCTGGGATTTTCCCGACATATGAAAACCAGGCTTAACCAATAAGAAAGTTTGCGGATCCTGACGTTATAAGATTGCGTAACCACTGTGTTATAAATAGACTGCCACTTTAGCACTATAAAAGAGACATCACGACACAAATTTTGATTTTTCAAAACGGACGACGCCAGTTGTAGTTTTTTGTCATCACCGACGGTCACTGCGTTGATTACATTTCAGAGACAGCACGGTTGCCGTGTGAGAAGCTGCCCAGAGCGTCCTTGCGACGGCCCTGCTTTAACCGCCCGGTAATAGATTTTTATTCAACAGATCGCCATGTCTTCCCGTGCAGATGATGTACATATCGTCGTCTCCGTGACGAAACGTGGTGGCGAACAGTTTGACGGAAATGTACAGTTCACCCTGTCTCCTCTTGACGTACAGATCACCGTACGACGAAAATTGCCGCCGAAAGCAATTCACTGATGCTGTACATACCGTCGTGTCAATGATGATAATTGGTGGCAAACCTACCCACGGTAATGTACAGATCGTCTGGTTTCCTTGATGAAAATTGGTGGCGAATCAGATCGCTTTATCTACCTTCGACGAAGACTGCCGGCTAACCTATTCACGGCTGCTGTACATTCGTGTCTATGATGAAAATTGGTACGTAGCGCACCAACTGATTCACGAAATGAAAATTGGTGTTCGAAGCGCCGATTCCCGGAAATGAACAGATCGCCGTTCCGAAACTGTGAGGAGAGAAAAAAAACCCTCTTTCTTCTCTCCGCTTCGCAACTCGTTGTCAGCGATGTCGCCGCTTCGTGGCTTGCTCGCTCTTTCGCGAACAAAAATTTCAAGAACAACCTCTGGGACCAGGATAGCGGTGAACCATTTCGCATCATCGAACAGGTAGTCCATACAGACGGATAAGGTCATAGTCACCGAAAGTTTAGGGGCCGACTATGTTCCTCCCTCCATCACTGAGCCTGTCGAACTACGAAGGTCGTCTTACCTGCATTGCGGACTTACAAGTAGTCCATGTAGATGGACAAGATCATAGTCATCGAAGGCTTAGGGGCCGACTATGTATCTCCCTCACTGCCTGTAGACACCGATCCAAACGAATGTGTTGTGTTGAGCAGACGAACAGAAAAAACAAACAAAAACAAAAACAACAAAAAAAACAATAGGGTTGTTATAAAAGGATGGTACTAATAGGGACACATAACAGTTATAAGCAGCACTCCAAGACAACGGTTCGTTAGAACTCTATCTTTTCAAGGAAAATGTTTCAAGTATCTCACGAGGAACGTAACTTCATGGAGACGAGCGAATGTCCGATGGAAGAGGAATGCGAAATCCACGAAGTTGATGACGAAGAAGAGCCCATGGATACGAGCAACGACTCGTCGATGGAAGGGCAGTGGCTGAGAGTGGCCGGTGATGTATTCTATGAGAAGCCTCCTAAAGCCATGGATATGAGTGGCTCTCCGTCAGAGAGGCCCAGTGACCGCAGAGTTATCGATGCGTTGAAAACCTACATTCAAAAACTGTGTGCGATAAATTGACAAATACCGAGTCTACCATGAAAAAGCAACTCAATGGGCCTTTTGTATTGGACATGCTGATTATGGACCAAATTTGCTGTTTGATGCAGGCAAAGATGCAAGAGCGCCTTTGTTGTACAAAGCAGACAATGCAGTCGCCTATGATGGGACGTGTAATTTGTATGATAGGGCTGCAAACGAGCCTACGATTAGTGCAGAATATCATGGAAGATATTAACGGGACAGTGGATAATATAATAAGCGAAATCTTCCCGACATTGAGGCGCTGAAGTCAAGAGACATTTCTGTTGAAAAGAAGAACACTTACACTCTTTTGATTATTTTCGTATCAAGCGGGTCTGGAGAGACAGCGGTAACGCAAGCAATGTGTCTTTCACTTAAAAATTTTGTAACAAAGTAGAGTTAAGTATGGAAATGTTTTTATTGTGTTAAATAGTGCTACATGCAATACATTAAAGGAAGTGTTGATGTACAATCGGCTTTGAGTAAATGCTTATCAAGATAAGATTTTGTGATGCGATCGGACCTTCTCACTGTAAGACAAACTTAAAGCAAGAGGCACACATACACCAACCCACGGTCTGGGCAGTACCTCACGCATGCACACAGCCATATCACCCGGGCAGTGGCAGCTATGGACAGCTGTTTCGCCCTTCTTGGGGCTCAGCAGCATGGCATAGCCGTCGGGTCAATTAACGAGGAAAATTCCCGTGTATCAAAGACCCTTCTGACTGTAGTAGGTTCGATTGTCACCATAATTGAAGATGATTTCCCTCAGGTAGTGTGGGTATATTTGAAAGTGTGGTAAGTGGACCTTTTAAGTTGGTTTCCCGAACAGAAGAAGAAATTCGATGTCTAACTTGGACAAGGGTCGTTTTCGATACTGAAAATACTGTACAAAGCCTGATTTTCAATGTTAAAAGTCTGCACATATACAATTCTCACTACTTTACTTAAAATTTAGCTGGGATGATAGGCTTACCCTTTAACTGAAAGAATCCGCTTTATAATGTTAAAGAATTCGACTTTTTAACTAACGAAAATGACGATTTTAGTCACTCAGCTGTGCCAAAGTCTATGCCATTTTCTTGGCACATTTCTGCCTGTTTAGCCCACCTCAACGGCTCCGCAGTGATACGCGTAAATGTCCAACCAGTTCTCCCGAAGTCTGCTTGATAATGATTTATCCGGGGGATAGTAAAGATGATGTGAACTGTGACAATACAAATTTAAATGAAGATATGCTAGTCGCAGTGGTAATTACAATTTAAGCAATTAATTGCAAATTAACCCGCAAAAAAATTCCGGACCTCATCAAATTGGCCTGCTCCCAATGAATGGGTCTTCATAGCTCAAAGGGTAGGGCACTGCTGCGCTAACACAGAGGCCATGGGCTCGAATCCCGTTAAAGTCTCGAAATTTTTATTCGGCTTTAATAATTTGCAAATATTTCTAAAATTGCAATTAGCACTGCGACGATGATATCTTCATTTAAAATCCAGAGATAAGCTAGGGATAGTCTTATCCAACTTTTGAACAACCGGACCCAGCAGATTTTAAACGCCTGGAACAGGCTAGAGCGTATCTAGACCTCTTGCTTTTAGCAAATAGAGAAACTGGAATTGTTGGAATCGGAGTCTGATTAAGATTTGCATTGGAGCTTCTTTGAACCGGATTTTCAGCAAACTCGATTGCCTGTTTCAATGTGTACCCTAACCCCTTCCCTCCAAAAATCAATGTTGTATTTTGGACCCTCAAGTCTTATGTTTACTTCAGCGAACACTGATTAGGGGGTGGGGTGGGGGAATTTACGGCGTTTAAAGAAAATGAATATAATAAATGAATGAAATTGTTGATTAAACAAGTGTGTCAGCTACTTTTGTCCCTGATTGTAGACTAGACCAAAAGAAGTAATTTCAGTCAGCTGGCCGTTCTAGCAGGTATGAGTTTTCATTTCATTTCATTTATTGGTTTATTCAGATATTTACAATATTATTTTCTCACTGCCCGCAAATAGCAAAGGCTAGTCTAGGTGAGTAGTGTCTATATAAAACAAAATGGATGTCCATGGCTTAATTCGTGCTCTTCGTGATAAACTTCAGTGATCTCTCTCGTCTCCATGTGAGCTTCCTCTTTGAGTACTTGAAACGTTTCCACTGAGTTTGTGCAGTAGTTCGACAGGCAGTAAGGGAGGAACATAGTCGGCCCCTAAACCTTCGGTTACTATGACCTTTTTCATCTGTATAGGCTACCTGTTGGATGAATTTCAAATCATCTGCGAAATGGTTCACCGCCATCCTGGTCCCAGAGGTTTTTCATGAAATTTTTCTTCGCGAAAGAGCGAGCGAGCCACGAAGGTCACGAAGCGGCGACATCGCTGGCAACGAGTTGCGAAGCGCGGAGGAGAGAAAGGGTTTTTTTTCTCTCTCCTCACAGTTTCGGAACAGCGAACTGTTCATTTCCGGGAATCGGCGCTTCGAAAACCAATTTTCATTTGGTAAATCAGTTGGTGCGCTACGTACCAACTTTCATCGTAGACATTAGCACGGAGAAAAATTGTTTGCTTCTGATGAGCAAAACGATGTGGTTATTCGCATTGATCGATGGGTACAGGCAGTGAGGGAGATACATAGTCGGCCCCTAAGCCTGTGATGACTGTGATCTTGTCCATCTGCATGGACTACCTGTAAGTCCGCAATGCACGTAAGACTATCTTCAGAGTTCGACAGGCAGTAAGGAAGGAACATAGTCGGCCCCTAAACCTTCGGTGACTATGACCCTTTCCATCTGTATGGACTACCTGTAGGACGATTTTTAAATCATCTGCGAATTGGTTCGCCGTTACTCTGGGCCCAGAGGTTTTTCTTGAAAAATTTCTCCGCGAAAGAGCGAGCAAGCCGACATCGCTCGCTGACAACTAGTCGAGAGAGAGGGTTTCTTTTCTCTCTCTCTCTCTCCTCGCCGCTTCGGGATCTCTGAGACAAGGAGTAGTTCGCCGCTAATTGACACGGTGATCTGTTCATTTCCGGGAATAGCTTCGACCACCACTAATTTTCATTTCGTGAATGGGTTGGTGCGCTACGTACCAATTTTCATCATAGACACGAAAGTACAGCATCTGTGAATCGGTTCTCCTGCAATCTTCGCTCGTCTTCGTCAAAGGTAGATAAAGCAATCACACATCATCTGCGAATTGGTTACGGAATCAATTTTAATCATGCACACGACGATATGTATTTACATCACTTGCGCCCGAATCGGTTCGCCGCCGATTTTTACTACGGGTAGACACGGCGATCTGTTGATTGAAAATCTGTCGCAAGGGCGCTCTGGGCAGCTTCTCTCACTGCAGTCATACGGTCTCTGAAATGACCGTCCGTGATGACAAAAGCTAGAACGGGCTTCCTCCCTTTTGAAAAATCAAACTTTGTGTCTTGATGTCTCAAGTGGCAGCCTATTTATAACACAGAAGTTACGTAATCTTATAATTTCAGCCTTCGGGAACTCCTTATTGGATAGCAGCTAAAAATAGCTTGTTTTCGTGATATTGTGAGATAGGCAGATAGCGGATCTCAACCGTTTTTGCAGTGTCATTTCGAATCAATACATCTTTTTTTTATGGTCGTCAACTCAATTTCAACTTATATACTGGTGCTTGACGACCATTAAAGATGTATTAATTCAAAACGACATCGCAAAAACAGTCGAGATCCGCGATATCAAGAACACAAGCTATTTTTAGCTGTTACAGCTGTAAAGCCGGGTTTTCATATGTCGGGAAAATCCCAGACGATCGGGGACTTTTTTACGGTCTGCAAAAAGGGAAAGCCCCCATCGTCTGGGATTTTCCCGACATATGAAAACCAGGCTTAACCAACAAGAAAGTTTGCGGATCCTGACGTTATAAGATTGCGTAACCGCTGTGTTATAAATAGACTGCCACTTTAGCACTATAAAAGAGACATCACGACACAAATTTTGATTTTTCAAAACGAACGACGCCAGTTGTCGTTTTTTGTCAGCACCGACGGTCACTGCGTTGATTACATTTCAGAGACAGCACGGTTGCCGTGTGAGAAGCTGCCCAGAGCGTCCTTGCGACGGCCCTGCTTTAACCGCCCGGTAATAGATTTTTATTCAACAGATCACCGTGTCTTCCAGTACAGATGGTGTACATATCGTCGTGTCCATGACGAAACGTGGTGGCGAACAGTTTCAGGGGAATGTGCAGTTCGCCTTGTCTTCTCTTGACGTACAGATCACCGTACGACGAAAATTGCCGGCGAAAGCAATTCACTGATGCTGTACATACCGTCGTGTCAATGATGATAATTGGTGGCAAACCTACTCACGGAAATGTACAGATCGTCTGGTTTCCTTGATGAAAATTGGTGGCGAATCAGATCGCTTTATCTACCTTCGACGAAGACTGCCGGCTAACCTATTCACGGCTGCTGTACATTCGTGCAGTATGATGAAAATTGGTACGTAGCGCACCAACTGATTCACGAAATGAAAATTGGTGTTCGAAGCGCCGATTCCCGGAAATGAACAGATCGCCGTTCCGAAACTGTGAGGAGAGAGAAAAAACCCCTCTCTCTTCTCTCCGCTTCGCAACTCGTTGCCAGCGATGTCGCCGCTTCGTGGCTTGCTCGCTCTTTCGCGAACAAAAATTTCAAGAACAACCTCTGGGACCAGGATAGCGGTGAACCATTTCGCATCATCGAACAGGTAGTCCATACAGACGGATAAGGTCATAGTCACCGAAAGTTTAGGGGCCGACTATGTTCCTCCCTCCATCACTGAGCCTGTCGAACTACGAAGGTCGTCTTACCTGCATTGCGGACTTACAGGTAGTCCATGTAGATGGACAAGATCATAGTCATCGAAGGCTTAGGGGCCGACTATGTATCTCCCTCACTGCCTGTAGACACCGATCCACACGAATGTGTTGTGTTGAGCAGACGAACAGAAAAAACAAACAAAAACAAAAACAAAAACAACAAAAAAAACAATAGGGTTGTTATAAAAGGATGGTACTAATAGGGACACATAACAGGTATAAGCTGCACTCCAAGACAACGGTTCGTTAGAACTCTATCTTTTCAAGGAAAATGTTTCAAGTATCTCACGAGGAACTTAACTTCATGCAGACGAGCGAATGTCCGATGGAAGAGGAATGCGAGATCCACGAAGTTGATGACGAAGAAGAGCCCATGGATACGAGCAACGACTCGTCGATGGAAGGGCAGTGGCTGAGAGTGGCCGGTGATGTATTCTATGAGAAGCCTCCTAAAGCCATGGATATGAGTGGCTCTGCGACAGAGTGGCTCAGTGACCCCAGAGTTACCGATGCGTTGAAAACCTACATTCAAAAAACTGTGTGCGATCAATTGATAAATACCGAGTCTACCATGAAAAAGCAACTCAATGGGCCTGTTGTGTTGGACATGATGATAATGGAACAAATTTGCTGTTTGATGCAGGCAAAGCTGCAAGAGCGCCTTTGTTGTACAAAGCAGACAATGCAGTCTCCTATGATGGGACGTGTAATTTGTTTGATGGGGCTGCAAACGAGCGTAAGATTTGTGCAGAATATCATGGAAGATATTAACGGGACAGTGGACAATATAATAAGTGAAATCTTCCCGACAATGAGGCGCTGAAGTCAAGATACATTTCTGTTGAAAAGAAGAACACTTGCACTCTTTTGATTATTTTCGTATCAAGCGGATCTGGGGAGACAACGGTAACGCAAGCAATGTGTCTTTCACTTTAAAATTTTTTAACAAAGTAGAGTTAGTATGGAAATGTATTAATTGTCATGAATAGTGCTACATGCAATGCATTAAAGGAAGTGTTGATGTACAATCAGCTTTGAGTAAATGCTTATCAAGATAAGATTTTGTGATGCGATCGGACCTTCTCACTGTAAGACAAACTTAAAGCAAGGGGCACACATACACCAACCCACGGCCTGGGCAGTACCTCACGCATGCGCACAGCCATATCACCCGGGCAGTGGCAGCTATGGACAGCTGTTTCGCCCTTCTTGGGGCTCAGCAGCATGGCATAGCCGTCGGGTCAATGAACGAGGAAAATCCCCGTGTATCAAAGACCCTTCTTACTGTAGTAGGTTCGATTGTCACCATAATTGGAGATGATTTCCCTCAGGTATTGTGGTTATATTTGAAAGTGTGGTAAGTGGGCCTTTTAAGTTGGTTTCCCTAATAGAAGAAGAAATTCGATGTCTAACTTGGACAAGGGTCGTTTTCGATACTGAAAATACTGTACAAAGCCTGATTTTCAATGTTAAAAGTCTGCACATATACAATTCTCACTACTTTACTTAAAATTTAGCTGGGATGATAGGCTAACCCTTTAACTGAAAGAATCCGCTTTATAATGTTAAAGAATTCTACTTTTTAACTAACGAAATGACGATTTTAGTCACTCAGCTGTGCAAACTCGATTGCGTGCTTCAATGATTGGTTTGGTTAAGGCGAGTGTTCTAGAGTATGGCTAATGAAATATTGAAAAGTAAATTGAAAAGCACAAAATTTCTACAAAACTCATACCTGCCAAATTGGCCAGACTCGAGATAGTTCTTTTGGCCTAGCCTAACATCCCAGAGGGTACCATCACGTGGTCTGAAATGGGAAAACACAACTATAAACAGGATAAAAAGGTCTAGTATGAATCTTACATGTAGAAGATGGCAGAAATTGCATTCCGTGGACGAAAATAAACTTGTCGGAACAATTAGAGTAGAGGGAATCTCTCCGGTGGTTATCTGGCCTGCGAGCAGGCTCACTACTTGTGCGCGTTCGGGGAAAATTTTGGCGGCTGAGCAAGAGGAAAAGTGACCTTTCCTCGTGCGAGGGCAGTGGAACCGCCAAAATTTTCCTAGTCCGAAATGTCATACGTTAACGGGGTGAAGACATGTGACATTTTCCCCGATCGTAGCACAAGCTCCAAACATTATTACAAAAAATCGTACAAAATATGAATAAAGGTCCCAGTCCCCAAACTCGGTTACACAGAAGGCATGGGAACGAGCGAATAATCTTTTTTCCAACATGGCGGATGCTGTTGCACGAGTAGCACAGGAAGAATTGCTCATCAACCAGTTCCAGTGGGTAGAAATATTTTTTTGTTCCTTCTTGAGTATTTGATGGATAGTTTTCATCACCTGTGTTAGTTACTTTGCATAGGTCTGGCTGGCTGGGTTTATAATTCAAAACTGTGCATTCACTATTCAACATTCGTTTTTCGTAATCTAATATTCAACTTCTCTAATTCAACATTGTGTATTAACAATTTCACGTCCATATTTCAAATACTATTCACATGCAAATATTTTTTTATTACACTACGACGTTGTTTGAAAACGATGAGTCTCAAAATTAAGCTTACATAGCTTGTGTGAAGGTTTTTATGTGTATTAAACCAGTGTCAATTATAAGTATTTTACAAACAACATTTGAAAATTTAACTGATCGCAAGTATGAAGTTTTCATCAAGATGTCCATTTGTCAACAGGATGCACAGGGAGTACAATCTGTACGTGCCCAAAGTTGAGTTGCCTCCTTCGCAGTTGTTATTTTGGTGGTTATTGAAGTCATTTTGATACAAGTTGTTTTGATACCAGTTTATTTAGTAGAGAGAATATCAATGAGCCCCCTAGTGAATTTGAACCAATTCTCAGCTAAGATCAAGGGTTGCAAGGGGTTATATGGATCACCGGCCATCCAGGTACAAAACTCAGGATAGATCAACACCTCCATGTGATAGGGTTAGTAGAATTCATATAGTGAGCGCTGTTGGAGGATTCAGTAAGTTAGAAGTATTGATGCAGTCTACACTGTTTTATATTAGCTTGGGGAACTCTCTAAGCTGTTAGAGGATACTGTAACATTTATTTTCTGCAGACATTTTAAAGTATATTTCAGGTCATACATGCAAATAAATGGCAATGAGTTCAATCAAGTTTTAATTGTCAATAATGCCGCTAATAGTAATGACAGATTATGTGCAATGGTGAAATTTTGCACAATTTGACCTCAAATCACATCTTATCATATAACTGTAATTCAAGGAAAATTGAGGGATTTGTACAAAAGCATTAAGTAAGCATTAATTCTAAAGTTTATTAAGCTTTTCCAAGCTTTTTCACTAATAATTTATTTATTTTTATTTCACTATCAATTTCACTTGCAGCTAGTGCCATTTCCCCATTCAGTGAGGTTCTATGAAGCAGTAGGAAAAAGTGAAAGAAGAAAAGCAACAGAACAAGAAAATGAAATCCGATGAAGTTCATTTACAAAAAGCAAAGAAGAAAGACCATGGCAGACGTAGCGAGGAAGGCCAGGAAAAGCAAGATTCAACAAAGAAAAGAAAAACTGAAGATAACTGTCCTGATGAAAGAAAATTAATAAAAAAGCAGAAGAAAAGCAAGAAGGATAAAGAGCATACAGCACTGTTTGGTTCTAATGAAAGTATCAAGGAATTAAAAGAGAAAAATAAAGATAAATTTTCTGACAGAAAACGGTATGAATGTACCACACATTTTGAAGCCTTGAATGAATGTAGGGACTTCAAAGAAATCTCTGATAGTTTCAGCAGTAGTGAGAAAAAGAAGAAACAGAAAGAAGAAAGGGAAATGTATTTTGCTCAGGTGTCAGAAGAAATGGACAAGTCAGTGCTCAAACATAAAGAAAAGGCAAGGAAATCAAAAAAGGAGATAAGTGTGGAGGGTGACTTGAAAGTTGCTTCCAGTGATGGGAGTGTAGATAACAGACAGAAGAGGAGAAAGCAAAAAGGAGAACCAGAAAGAGAATACTCCCTTGATATTGGAAGAAGGAAAAAGGAAGACACTGAAGTCTTAGTTGAAGATAATAATCAAGTCAGTGAATTGACAGATGTTGTTAAGAAGAAGAAGAAGAGAAAGTTTGATGGTGGTGATAATGTTGATAACAGCAAGAAAACAAGAAAAAGAAAAGCAGAACCAGAAGAAGAATACACCCTGGACATTGACAATAGAAATGAAAATGAAGCTAATGGAGAGTCAGAAGCTGTCAAAAAGAAGAAGAAAAAGAAACCAAAAGATGATCCAGGAGGGAACTCCAAACCAGCTATACATCCAGGTCTTAGTTACCTACATACATGGAATAATGACAAACAAAATTGGAACTTTAAGAAAGTGCGTCAAGTCTGGCTTCTTCAGAATATGTTTGACCAACAACAGGTCAGTAAAGCTAAATGTATCTGCTTTTTTTTTCATTATGTTTTCCCTAAGATATGGCTATTTTATTAAAAAAGATCCAAGAACATGGTAGGTCCATTGAGGGACATAAAGACTAGCCTGACTGCACAGAGTTATTTGTGACGTTAATTGCAGTTAAATTTTTCAGCTGGCTGTGCCAATCACCTTTGTTTGTTGTAGAATCACCCTGTTACATTTTTGTTGTGCAACACATTTACAGCTGCAGACCAAAAGGACTGAGGATGCCAATATCGGCTTAGAGTGTATACTAAACACTTGATGACTGGTCCCGAGGAAAATAGTTAATTTTGTTTCCTGAGAATCTCACTGTTTGACAACACTGAGATTTCAGGTAACAAAATTAACTGTTTCCTGAAAAACCAGTCTTTAAGTGATTTTTTACATAGCTGGAAATTCATTAAAGACATTAAACCTCGCTGTAATAAATGGCGGTGGTCGGTGAACTTTAGTGGGTTTTTGATTGTGTCATCTGTCAGGCGACATTCGCTCTCACTGAGCGATGGATAATATTTTGCCAGGTTTGTAACGGAATTGCATGACAGTTGGATCGGTCAAGTTCATATTCGATTCCACAGTAAACAAAGGCGATTCATGCTATCAGCTAAGTAAAATTTAACTGCGGTCAAGGTCACAAATAACTCCTCTATGCCCTGTGTAATTGTGGGCAACGGACAAAATACTTGTTTTGCTGTTTCTTTACCAAAAATTTATGTCCTGTTTGTGATGAGCTCTCAAGTCCTGGTATCCTGTGGCACATTCCCGTATAGGCCCCCATGCAAGGGCTAAGAAAGGTGGATGTAAATCTTACAACCTACATAACAAATAGTTTGTTTTCAGTATCCACTACTTTGAGATTTATCCCACAGCTTGCTAGCAGAAGAAAAAGGGAACACCCTTTATACTCTCTACACAGTTACTGTTTAATACCGGAAATCAGTAGAGGACGGCAGACAAGTTTTGACCAAGAACTGACCTGGGAACAAGATTTCGCCTAGCCTGCGTAGCAAGCGTTTCCGTGCGGTTTTGGAGTAAAGAACAAGGAAGGAGAGTCAAAGACCGCGCAAAAGATGGCGTGAGTAAAAGAGCGGGGGAGGGGTGGGGAAGAAAGGAAGGAAACTTCCTCCCTTCCTCTCCCCCCTCTTTCATTTTTTGGCTCTTGTTCCATTTTTCGCGCGGCCAAAACCGAAAATCCCATTCCTCGGTCTTTCTTTGCCCCGAAACTAAACGGAAACGCTTACTACGCAGGCTAGATTTTCCCATACCCCAATCCTGCCTATACCCCTGAGAATTCATGCCACAGAAAGTTGTTCATCCGGGATGAAAAACTCGTCACGTCTATCCCGTAGGCAAGCCCAAAACAGCCATCAAACCTTGATTTTTTAAAATTCTTTTTAGATTTCTGATGAGGACTTCTGTATTCTGCTCAAATATTTGGAAGGCTTAAAGGGAACAGCCAAAGACAAGACAATTGAAATGGCGGAGCAGAGAATCGAAAGTGGTACAGGTACATTCATGTATTCTCTCTTCCTAAACTTGAGGTACTTTTTGAACCTTAAAAGTTCACGCAAAAATAACTAATTTCACGGCACTTTTTTAAACCAATAACAAGTAAAACGAAAGCCATCTGTGACACTTTTGCACGCGATTTCCCGCGCTTGACACCCCTACCATCTTGCTGGGTTTTGATTGGTTGGTTGGGTTGGCCGCATATATTTCGTTTGTTACTTGGGGACAGCAGTACACAAAATGAAGTGAATAAGCGATAACACTACATTGATAACGAAGAGTAAATTTGTACCACAAACACAAATTCCTCTTGTTTGTACTTTCAATGTCATGTTTGGATTGAAGTTTGAATAACGAAATAAGCGTCCTGGTTCAAGTAATTCCCCCCGCCCTTCGAATTAGAGCCCCCCTCTCGTCGAAGAATTTTAAGTTTTCTAAAGCTTCCCGGACACTAATTTACAGTACTTTGGTTTAAGTTTTTATGTCAGGAAATTAATCGAATTTAAAACTGGAAACTGCCATCAAATTGAGAGAACTCTAAAAATAACCACCCCAAACATTAAAAGAAGATATAAACAACACAGCAAATACAAAAAATGAAAGGGACAAATGGAAAAACTTAAAGAAGATTAAAACGGATCGCAGTTGTGGTTTGGGAAACTTGTTCAGAGCCTAACAGTTTTGTAACGTTCGTTCATTTTTTGTAACGTTTGATATAATGCTTGAGAAACATAACTGTTTGACAAGTTTGAAGCTGTAGTGATTTTGTTATTTACGGCATTTTCCTCTCCCGGCAGCGTTAAGTTCCCTAGTAAATGAAGATACGTCATTGGCAATATAAGAGACCTTAAGATACACCGTTTTCGTGCACGGTTACGGGTAAATTAGCCGTACACGTAGCCGTAAATACGGGTAGATTGCCTCTTACCCGGGGGAAACGGGTAGGCTACCGGGTAGAATGGTTACGCCATTTTCACATCTGGGAAATAATGGTTGCCTTTTATAAAACTACGAGGTAAACATGTTCGCTTACCCGTACCCGTAGGCTGAACAGTGTATCTTAAGGTCACTATTAACACAATCAACTTTAAAGGTAGCCGAGACGCTGCTCCTTAAAAGCATTCAGTAAGTAATCTTGTTTGATATGTACGCTTCTCACTTTGTCGCTATTTTGTGAACAGGCGAGCAAGATGCTGTGGTGGAATCACGAGTGCGACAAGTTCTTCAGCTGTTAACGGAGTAAAATTAATTCAGCTGTTCAAGATCTCCGCTGCCAGATAGAAAGAACCATTGCATGCCCTCTGCCCTGAAACGAGCTGACGACGACCGTGGGCTGATAACCTCGTTCCCAGTATCCTCTCCTACTCGTCCCTCAGAGGGCGAGAGCTCCGGGGGGACCTTAGGAGAGGATCCTAGAAACGAAATTGCAGGAGCTGAAAGTAGAATAGCCTGCGCACATCGCTTTCCACGCCACAGGGAACATTGCACGGGAAACAACCGAGCAAGAATCATTAGCAACAAACCTTCTATAATGACTGAATCTGACAACCTTCTGCCAAATCATCCTCTCACCTCCCTTCACAATGCCCTTTTCTCCCCCCAATATCCATTCACCTACTGAGACAGAAGACTGACCAAGACATCGTTCCAAGGAGCTTCTCCTCGTAATTCCAAGCGGCAAAGGAAATAGTCGGCTGGACTGATTGTGGTTTTAAGGAGAAACGCTTTGATGCTTCAACGCTTTAATTGATTGGTTAAATATAACTAGACTTTTACAATCGTACCAGGCAATATTACCCTACACATGGCCGCGAAGGCATGGGCTCCTCCTCCAAACTACGTAAAATTGGAACAACCTTACCAGGCAACAGACACAGATGACAGACACGATAGCAACTAAGTTATCAGCTGATTTACGCTTTGTTGCGTACGCATTGCTTATTCATTGAACAAAGAATATTCTTCTTCTCGGTAGGACATGTCTACTCCGCCGTAGAGTGCGTCTTGTGATACTTTTGTAATTTCCAACCTCACTTATGAAGTATTCTTCGTTCTAACCATGAAAAATGTTGAAGTTTTCTGACTCAGTTTTTGACATTAGCGTAACATAAATCATCCGTTTATCACTAAGATATCTTTCATTTTTGTTAAAAACATGTAGTAAAACAATAACAATAAAAGGGGGTGGTAGGCCTACTCGACTTTTACCTCACGCCAAAATGCTGCTCGTTCCAATAAAGTTTTTTTCCTCTGCTGGGTAGATTATGCTCTGGAAGGTTCTACATTTTCACTGAGCAAATGTGATTTTTAGCCGCATGTTTCACGGCTGAGAGGTCATGGCATACATATCGATTTACTGTGCCGGCAGGATTTGTCCTCTGATGCAAGCGCATTTTCTTTGTCCTTGTCAAGTCTTGATCAGCCATCGTTGTGTTTTTGGAAATTCGAGGGTCTATTTATTTATTTTTGAGCGACGGTAGAAAGATGACTCCGTCCCCGGAAACGGTGAGTGATCTACGATCCGACTTATGCATGCTTAGCCAACTGGTAATTACATAGTTGGATGGTTAAGGCTATTTTAGCGTCCAAAACCGAAATTTCGTTTTCGTCAAAGAAAATTCCATCAAAAAATAGGCAAAGAGGAAATTTTGCCTGATCCAGACGGTCTCCGCACGTTACTCAAACGTCCTTTTCAGTGGACCAAATTCTCCAAACGGGGGTAAAGATGGGGGACGGGAAAGCGAAACATTTGACAACAAATTAAAATTCCAATTATGTCTTGAATTTAAATAGTACAACCAATTATTTTAAACGAAACATTTTTCGAAGTTCCGCCTGACTTGTAGCTCAGCCAAGAAACAAGAATTTTTCATGTTACTTGAGTTTGTGTGGACAAGATCAGACGGTTTTGTGCTGTGCCGGCCATAATGTCGATAAAAACAGCTACCTGTATCGCAAAACTGAGTGAAGGAGACAGAAAGGTGAGAATGGTGATGAGGAGTTTAATTCTCGTTTAGTAGCCTTGCCTTGTGCTCGCCTTATGGTTTTAAGTTTGCTAATTTCTAGCTTCTTGCTCTAAGGAGAAAAACTATACACATACTCTTCACTTAATCAGTTGCACAGAAATATTGCCCCTGAAAGCCATATGTTGTGAATCTGCAACTTACACCATCAACAAAGCTCGTGCGGGTAGAGGAAGTAAAAATCCATCGGTTGAGAGCGGATTCATTCTGTCGATAAATTTGTTAAAATTAAAGACAGGGACTGTACTTAAGTGATCAAAAGAGTGCGACCCTTCTAATACTTCAACGTTTCCGCTTAAAGAGACTTGCTCGAGGATGATCTTATTTTAAAATGATTATAATTGAAATAGTGGTATGATTGTTAGATTTTGTGATCATAGCCGTGGTTAACTGATTCGGCCATGCTTGAGAAGGGCGACAAGCTGCTTACAAACCGACCTAATCCACCAGAATTGCCAGAAATTGCGTCACTCAAAGCTGAGTTATTGGCACCTCACATGTTGGAGAGAAACGCTTGCAAACATCTTCCTTTAAACACGCTTTTAAACTAAATAGCCGATTAAAAAGAATAGACAGATCAATTTTACATGGCTCTTAGCCAAGTGGAACGTGATTAAAATCGTAAGTTTCAAAGGCTTTTTAAAATAACTTTAGCAGGTTCTCATTTTGCGCCCTATTGTTTTGGCAGCAGACAGTTTGTGTCATACAGGACGGATCCGAGTAAACTTGTAAATAGGCGACCGGGAAGCCTAGCTACAGGGACATCCAACGACTCTTTTCTGTAAAATATCTGTTCGGAGAAGGAAAATTGCCAAGAATTTTCTCTAGCTTGAGTGAAGGCTAAAAATTTTCTAGATACGGACCTTTCCATTCGTGTATAATTTCCGCAGCTTATCTATTGAATTCCGTACGATTTTCTTAAGTTAATTTTTTGCATTTCACTTCCCAGGTTAAGCTCTTTTTTAGAATAAGAAATCCTAAAATTTTCGGATTCTAAATGTAATGGGAGAGGAATACTGAAAAATGCTCACTTTTGAAAACGTTCAATAGCGTATAAAACGTTCGGGAAAATAACACGGAAGCCCTTGTAATTTCGAGAAGACGCAAGTTGCCCTGACCGAACAGATACAAATTTATAGCGCCGCTTAAAATGCATTTTTAGAGATCCAAGAGTACTCTGGATAGCCTAAGGGCCTGTTTACTTGGATGTGGAGGACCCCATGTCCAGTAGATAGGTGAGGTAACATGTGGCGGGTCATCCCACCTATCATGTATAACGTGATCAAATTAAAATGAGAGATTGTATCCCCCACCTCCATGTAAACAGGTCCTAAAAAGCATTTTCAATGCCGTCCGGTTAGCTCAGTTGGAAGAGCGCCGGTCTGCTGACCGGGAGGTCGTGAGTTCGGCCGGACCATCAACCAAGGTCTGTGAAAAACTGGTGAGATCATGCTAGCTGTGAAACTCCTTTCTCAGTTCAGAGGCGGTGACCTTGTCGACTTCATCCCTGTACTTCAGTTGGAAGGAGACGTAAAAGAACCCGTTACATTGTTCGAAAAGAGTAGGGGACGTAGGCTCCGATGTCATGGTCTATCTGACTTGTGCCGTCTTTGAACTGGGTGGGCGTGGTGTGATCGAAACATGGACTGAAGTGGGTGTAAGAGTGCGCCTTTACATGCTGACGTCCGATCTCACCTCTATGGTTCCTCCGCAATTCAGCCATTGGCTGCAAGTGAGGAAAGTTGGTACCGCACATTTTTTTTGAAGGAAGAACCGTCGATGGGTGCCCCTGTAGCTAGCGCTCCCTTTGCTTTTACGAGAACGCTCGTGGAACTGGAATATATGTGACAACCCGAAGTATCTCGATCTTTATCAGTCCTTATAGCACAGCCTCGTCCCTAGGTCTTCTCGTTTTCCAATATGGCGGTGGCATATTGGAAAACCAGAAGACCCTGCGGACGAGGTTGCTTCTTGCATTAAGTGAGACAAAAGATATGTCACGTGACCATTTTTTTAAAACCCTTGCAGACTAACCTGACCTTATGAAAAAATTCGAAAACGCTTTGTTCAAAGATTCACGGTAAATGACATTAAATATTTACAACCCTAAACGCTGTCAGCAAACGACTATGTGGAAAAACGTCACGACAAAGGCAAACTGTAGTATTCCGGGGGGGGGGAGTACTCCCTTATATAAGCCATACAGGTATGTGCCGCCCCATCGGGTAGGGTTTTTGCGCCGTTTTGGTCTGAAAACGGGTATGGTTTTCGAGGGAACTACGAGAGTGTGTGAACGTATTTACCGTTTCAATTCCAAATGAGTAAGAAAGAAGGAGAAATATGCGAATTCGAAACGGATTTGAATAATTTTTTTGTTTGCACTCTACTTAAGTAATGATAACATAATTTCTGCCTCAAGGCCAGGTCTGAAAACGGGTATGGATTGTAGAGGTCTGGTCTGAAAACGTTTGTGGATAATTACATTTTTTGGTCTGAAATCGGCGTGATCCGGATTGGAAGAACCGGCCGGCACACCCCCACCAAGAATTCCAAGAAGTACCCCCCCCCCCCGGGTGTAGTAGTCTCTATTTTTCAAAACTAAAGCAACTGTAGAATTCGAGTTCATCATTCGATACAAACACAAAAGTAGCGATAGAAAAGGGTGCTAAATACTCAAGTAGCAGGGGTTGTTTTTGTTGTTTTTTTCTCGAAAGTAGTACAAAGTACGGTAGTCCCGAGGCCCTTGTTATCCTTCACTGAATTAACTGTCTGCAATGCCGGAAAAAAACCGTTTCTTTATATTCGTATTGTCTTAACTGCTATTTTTTATTTTATTTGTGAGGATGATCCCGTCTTGAAAATAGTTAAAAATTTCTCCAACGTTTTGGGGATTCAAGGTGGCATGGGTTACGCGAGCAGAATCATTCTGGAACAAGAAAAAAAAAGCCTGTAGGCTTGTACAGACTATAATATCATACTCAGAGTACCGCATCATTTTAGTTCCTGATCATAATTTAATTTCCTTACTTGTGTGCAACAGATAGGCTTATCATTTCTCTCGTTGTATACCTTTATTAAAAAAAAAAAAATTCCACAACGATAACAATTTTACGGTTTAACATCCGGTCGCGTTCGAAACCGAGGATTTCTCTAATTTTTCGTTGAAACATGATGCACTTAGCGGCGGCGGATCGATTTAATGTTCTTGATTAAAACAGTAGAGAGGAAAAGATAAAGACATGACTTATTTCTGTAGATCTGTGTAAATTGACGTAATATAACGACGCAAATAGGTACTAATAATATTGCCAGAAATTAAATTTAAAGGGCTGCAAAAATGCGGGGGCGACAACCTATATAAAACATGTCAGCTATTAAGCGGGTCTTATTTCTGTTATTTATTTTATTCTCTCATTAAAAGAACCAATCCTCTGAGATTATTTGCTTATTTTTGTTTCTTTTTAGTCTTCGAACAAAGTTTTCTCTTTTGCATTGGCGTAAAACGAGGAAAATCTTGGTGCAATAGTTTTTCTCAGCTTCAAAATTTCTTGCAGTTTCTCTGAATAATTTGACTGGAAGTACCCACGCATTTATTTTTCGACGTCATATTGACGTCATAGCGCAGCAGTTATTGGATAAGTCAGTGTGACGTCACGCCAGTTCTTCTCCGAACGGCATTAGCAGCAAAAATGGCGTCGAAAAAGGAGGATGGAGATGCAGCAGCGCTGAGACAGTGTGAAGTCTATGTCGAAAAACATAATATTCAAGCTATTCTTAAAGACTGTATCGTGCAGCTGTGTATTAAGAAGCCGGATAACCCACATAGATTTTTTCGAGAATATTTCGAAAAGCTAGAAAAGGTGTGTTGTGTTTTTAGCTCCGTCCATAATCGAAGCTTTGTTCCACCGACATTTTCTTACTGGTATTTCTCCATGATATTTGCCTTAGACGCCCTGTAGACAAGTAAACAGCAGGCCAAGAACCTTATGTATTTTATTTCCGTTAGGAACATGAGGCAGAGCCGCAAGACTATAGCGAACCTGAACAAAACCATGAAATCGAAGATCATCTCGGGCCTGTTGGCGGCTTTCCTAAAATGAAGCGTCGCGGTGCTGTGAGCGCTGGGCCAATTTCTGAAGATGAAGCAACGTCGTACGTGAAAAAGGTAATGTAGACGAAGATTTTTTATTACATCTTTGAGAAAACTGAGCATTATTATTTTCAAAAAAACAAAACTGATGATAGTTGACTTGAATGTAGGTTGTTCCGAAAGACTACAAAACCATGGCTGCCCTTTCGAAGGCGATTGCGAAGAACATCCTATTTTCTCACCTGGACCAAGAAGAAAGGAGGTCAGTGCGATGAAAATATCACAGCTTTTAAAGCTACCTCTCCTTAAGAAAAATGGCTGATCGTAGTTCGAATTTTAACAAATAATGTTTTTCTATTCGACAGCGATATCTTCGACGCCATGTTCTTGGTGAAACACAGTGCTGGGGAAACTGTAATCCATCAAGGTTAGAATACAAACGCGTTGATATTTTTTAAGATAGTTCTGTGTTGACTTGACTTTTACATCTTACCTATCACAAAACGTCCCTTCTCAGAGGATTGTACAGGCCAACAGTCTTGTTCTGTATCGATTTTCTTTTTTGTACAGTACGCTGTTATCTACATTTTTTAGCTTTATAATGTTCTGTATGCAGTAGAGCGTGTTGCACTGGAGCTCGACGTTTCAGTACCTCAACCAAATTTTCTTTTTTGCCGTTTTAGGCGACGAAGGAGACAACTTCTACATCATTGACAGTGGCGAAGTTGATGTAAGCATAAGTATTTCTCTCGTCTGTTTACATATCTTCAGGTAGCTGTAAACAGTTGATGGAGCGGTATTACCTCACACAAGAGATTCCTGTTTTTTTGACCTTAGCCTTTCAAGAATCCAAAGTTCTATTCAAATTTGTGTAGAGAAACAAAAATTAGATTGAAATAGCCAAGACATTTAATTTTTGCTGACAATTGCTCTAATATCAAAATATTTCGTGTTACAGTTTGTTTCTTGTCTTTTCTTTTCCTGGTATTTTTTATCATATAGGCTCATATTGGTGGGAGGGATGATATCTCATGTTGGTTTATACAGTAAAACATGTACAGAACAATGCTTTTTTAGCACAGAAACCATCTTTAGTTATTGGATTTGTTTTGACCGAGATAATCCAAGTTCATGTGATGCCCTTCCATATTTGAAATCAGGAACTCCTAAACAGTCATCTTCCTTTTCTATCCCCTTCCACTTCTCAGGTTTAAAGGGACAGGGTCATGGTTTAGCGCATGCTCATTGATTAAATCACCTTTCCAATTTATTATTAATTCTACTGGTTAATAATGCCACTCACAAGTATCTCAGCGATCTCAGAGTGTATTTGAAAGTTGAAGTGTATTTCAGAAACACCTGAAGTAGGATGGAGGAGTACTAAAATTACCAACATTGAATTCATTGTTGACCCGAAAGTTTTATTCCATGGTTGATTAATTTACAGCTATTTGCAAATATTTAAGTTGGTCAAGTGCAAGTGACTGCCAGGGGATTGTGCAGATTAGTTCTTTGACAACATCATGGCATGATCGTATTGATTGCATAGATGATTACAGCATGCCTTGGCAGAAAAAGAGCATTTTGATTAATGAGCATGCGCTGAACCGTGAACCTGTCCCTTTAAACTTACAGTACAACCTGAGAATAATCAAGTACTTTTTTCCTTGACATCGAAATTTACAGAAAAGCATGGTTTTACAATTTTCCAATTCTGTGATGTGATATGTGATGAATACAAAAGAAAATTAATATTCTTCATCCTACTTGACTAAGATACTACCCTGTGAGCAGAGGCTACATTTTCGCTGTGTGAGCTGGCATGCAAAAAGTAGCCTCTGTTGACAACCGTTTAATTTTCTATCTTGCATGCGTGAAATTTGTCACACGATTTGCAAGCAAAATTAATCGTCAGGTCTGTTGTCAAATGGTGCGGGTTTCATGGGAATGAAAAAATTGTGACAACTCTGATCTGCTATGCAAGACTTAAGCTAGACTCATCCAATGCTCCAAGCCGGTCAAGAACAGGAAAAAACCTGTTTTTTAAATTTATTTGTCCTGATTTCTGGACAGATTTGCCTCCTACTGATGAACAGTTGGGACACGTAGATATATTTTTTAGCAACTACTATAATTTGCAGTCTGTCTACTTTGAATTGCATGGTTGTTGGTGGAGGCTACTTTTCGCACAACAGCTCACAAAGGGTACTAAACTACCAGCCAGCTTTATGACTGTCTCCAGGTCAGGGCAATATTTTTAATTGAAGGGAGGATAGTAAAGTCTTGTTAATGCTTCATCCAAAAAGGCTTTGAGAATTTGGTGGTACTAATGTTACAGTCCCATCAATGGGCTTTGAAAATGACCAAATGTTTCTAAGTTTCGGCTGAAAGATTGAAGTCGCCAATGGCAACAAGTCGTGTAAACAGGGTGGATGCAAGGTGTACTTTTAGTGTTTCTCTATACTGTGCAGGTGGCCTATGGAAGGTTTATTTTAGGCAACTTCAGGAGTGGCTATTTATTTTCTATTTGAAAGGGGGATACATTAGCAAGGATTTGAAATTTCTACTGTGTACTACAACCCCCAGCTTGTACCAATGTGCTGTCATGAATTCACAGTATAACAACCTTGGGATGTGCATTTAGCTTTTTGCAAACATTATTACAGTGAGATGTAAGATAAAGTGGGCCCAAGCATGAACATGATTTCACCATCAAGGTGGAGAAATGAACAAAATGTGGGATATAAAATTCTCCTATTCCTTGTGTTACAACTTCCATGTAGCATTTTTCCTGCAAGAGTGCAATTAAGAATTTGTTGAAATAGTATGTTTTTTGCTAGGTGTTTGTTAGTGACGAGTATGTCTCTACCATTGGGGAAGGAGGGAGCTTTGGTGAGCTGGCTCTGATATATGGCACTCCCAGAGCAGCAACTATTAAGGTTGGTGATACTTAACTTACTTATGATACAGTACTGAATTCCTAAGATCTAAGTTTTGAGAGTGTAGGGGTGTGTCAGGCAAGGCTTCAAGTGACTCCTGATCAATCATCAAATTCTCTGTTTGATGAAGTTAGATGGAGAGGTTATGACATCATTAGTGGGAGTCACATAGGGGAATTTTTTATTTCTTTTGTAAGTGCATTAAGGTCTTAAAATAGAAAGAAGTCGTTACATCATGTTGCCTTGGTAGCAAAATTTTTCAGTAACCACAAATCAAAACGTCACTTAAAAAGTGAATTTTTCTGGGTTGAATCCTAAAGGACCGTATCTAAGTGTAGAAAAAGAGAAAGAAAAATTTGTGTTGTGTGTGCCTACTCCTTAAAGCGGGTGCTTGTAATTAGGAAGTTCCATGTCACAGTCGTGCAACAATGGCTAAGAAATGTACAAAAAAGCATAATGCTCATGCAAAGTTGTTTGCCAATCTAAACCCATTGCTTTTTTGCTATCTGCCGTCACTGTTGCAAAAACTCCCTGTTGGTGTGTGTGGGGGGGGGGGGGGGACAGGGGGGTGACAACCTCCCGCTTCCCGTACCCCGTTCTCCCGCCTCCCGTACCTTTTTGTTCCTTTGTCTCCCGACTCCCGCCCTTTACTGTATTTTTCCCGTCATCATGTAAATTAAAAAGATCAGAAGCCCGGGTTTAGTGTTAAAGCTGTAGGGTAATTTGCCAAAGATGAAAATTGTTACAAGTCAGTTTTCTTAGTTTAACTGAGTTTTCACTAACCTGGTTATCTAGGTTTGACCACCGCTTCTGACATCCTACTACAGCGACAAAAGTCTCAGTCCACTGTGCAGTGTAATAGCTATTGCTGTTATCAAAGATGCATTAACATGCATTTAGGAATCCCGAAATTACGGGGATCATGCCAAAATGAAGTCGAAGGGCCAGACGTTACAGTAGAGTTCAGTACTCCTGTCTAGTTCCCAGAGTCTAATTGTACTAATTGCATATCCACCGCGGTTAGTTTTCGTTATTTTTCGTAAGTAGTCGTAAGCTATAAAAACTGACTTCAATGAGACAATAATTGCATGTTCGTTAACCATTTGCCTTTTAAGAAATAAGCGTTGACAGGCCAAACACGACTCATAAGCTCGTGATAATGTGAAACGTGACCTTGAGAGTCTGCTTGAATAGTGGTTCTCTTTCTTTTTTCTCTCGCGCGAAGGTTACTAGCACTACACAGTGCAAGACGTGTAGCATTCTAAACTTTGACTGAGTAAATCTTGTTTTTGCCATACTAAGTCTTATATTTAGAGGTCATGAAGCAGGTTTGTTACATGCATACTGAGTAATCATTTCCTGTGGTTTATGCTTCTGTACTGGGTGTCCCTGACGTATACATGTGTCACGCCACCTCATTCATGAGGACTCATGACCTATGATGTAACCGACTTGGAAAGGTTTCCAATTTCACCGGAAGTAATGCTCTTTTTTCTATCCCGAGTGCGAATTTACGTTTTTTGACTTTTCTCGCATTAAAATTTTGATTTAGGGCCTCGGAGAAAGTTAAATGGAAGTCAAGAAACGTTGTTGGGTTCGTTTCTTTGACTGGATGATGAGCAGTAACAATTAACGAAAGCTTGCCTTTTGGAATTTCTCTCCCGCTTCCTGCCATCATAGAGATCCCGCTTCCCGCCCTTTCTTCTCCTGTTTCCCGTACCCCTCCCGCCCCCTGTTCTCCCGGGCTCCCGCCCCCCTGTCCCCCTCCACTGGTGTGATCCAGAAATTCTGCTGCCATGGTAATGTGAGGTCACACTTCTCTCTATTCCAGTAATTTTTTTAATTGCATTATTGGCTTGGACAGCCTGTGTTTTTGTGAGTTACATTAACATTAGCCTTGGCATTATTTCACTGTGTTGAATATCCTGATTTGATGTAGTAATTTGTTTGTGTTTATTGTGTAACATCCATCTCATAAGTTTAAATGCCTTCACCTTTCCTCCATCCAGTCCAAGACTGATGTGAAGCTCTGGGCCATTGATCGAGTAACTTATCGGCGAATATTGATGGGAAGTCAGATTCGAAAGAGAAAGATGTATGAACAGTTCCTAGAAAAAGTCAGTATCCTTGAATCACTCGACAAATGGGAGAGGCTCACTGTGGCTGATGCTCTGGAGGCTGTTACTTATGAGGATAATGAAAATGTTGTGGTCCAAGGAGAACACGGGGATGAGTTCTACATAATTGTTGATGTGAGTTATTTCTTCAGTGCTTTGCTTTATAAATATAATCATTTACAATAACTGAGCAATTCTTCACGCATTTATTGGTCAAGAGCTATGGTCAGTAAGAGTACAGACCATTGAAAAAACGTATGTGATGGTGGTGAAATTTGTTTTCCCTTTCTTACATGTGCAATTTTCCAAGAAATCTCAGTGGAAAGGGAGATTGAGAACTGTCACTAATTATAATAAAGAAATCAGGTGGAAGTTTGAAGTTAAAGTTTATTTATTCATCAATACATAGCAGTTCGAAAACTGAATTGCACATTTATGTTACATAATAAAGTTGCCCAGAGCTACTGTATTTTTTGCTTACAAGGTGAAGCATTTTTTCTATGCAAGTTTGCTTGATTCTAAATCTGTTGTAATTTTGGGGTGCATCTTATGACCGAGTTTTAGGCAACAAAACAAAATTGAGGCAAATTTTTTACTCAAAAAGCTCTAGCTGCTCATCCTTTTCTTTGTTTTTAAAGGACTAACGAATCATTTTGCATTCGAAACAAACCATCTGGCATTGATCGTTTTGAACTGAATGCTGATGCTAGGTAACCAGGCACATTTTTGAGCACGTGCTTGACCTTGTTTAAACTGGATTACTATTTCAGTCATAAAAACTGCTATCAATATGGGTCCTGTGTAAAAATAAATGAATAAATAGATAACCTTTTTCACTGTTGTTCACATAGGTGAATGGCGGTAATCAGTGTCTTTGGAATAGTTAAGGTGCCCATTGCCAAAAATCAGCAGCTGTGTCTTATAGCCGGGTATTTGGCTGTTAACTTAGAAAAATCGCGTGGAATAGTTTGTGGTGCATCTTATAACGAGTGCGCCTTTGTGTACAGGGAAAAAATTAAGGTCGGGGTATTCTCACAGAGGCCAATAATTTCGGAATCCTGTCAGGGCCACACAATTTAGAAGGATTGAGTTATGGTGTCAACAATTTCCCATGGTCTGTACTCTTATCAATCAGGCAAGTGACTTTAACATGTTCCCCTGTTAAAATGTTTAAAACTTTGCGATGTAAACAGTCACCTGCGATTCATGGTTCACTTGAGTTTTGAACATGTTGATTGTTGTTCATTTGTTTCCTTTCTAATAAGTTAAGATTTTTTGATTAACAAAGTTGTTTTGTTATTTTTTCATTAACACTATAGGGAGTAGCTGTGGTTTTGCAGCGTAGATCACCAAATGAAGATTACATCGAAGTCAGCCGCCTAGGTCAATCAGACTACTTTGGTAAGTGGAATATTCTAAACTATGGTGGTGCCCTCTTGCAGGATCGACATGGGTATCTTCTTTCCATTTTGCTGATACATAAAGCTGCTTCATGGCTCTACCCTCTTTCAAGGCACCTGCCCCAACCTGATTTATTGTTGATGAGTTTAACTCAACCTTGTCAATTCCCTGCTTCAGAAACTGTAGGGAGAATGCTTACAAGATTTTAGTGCAATGATTTCTGGTATTATTTGGGTTTGGCATTTGTTATGATTGGTTTCTTAGCCCATCAAAACTAATGCTTGTCCACCTTAATGATCCCAGATGTTTTTGTACTGAAAGCTTGTTTCTGGAGTGGGAAATATTGTTTTTGCCAGTGAAACAAGAACATAAATTTGAGTCTTACATTGTTCTAAAGAAGTGTTCTTTAACTTACAAGGGTTTGTAAATTAAGCTGTATGTGACATGACTTGAATACAATATCTGTTCTTGTAGGTGAAATAGCTCTGGTGCTTAATCGACCTCGTGCTGCAACAGTGCGAGCAAAGGGAACCCTCAAGTGTGTCAAACTGGACAGGCAGCGGTTTGAACGAGTGTTGGGTCCATGTATTGACATCCTCAAGAGAAACATTCAACAATACAACAGCTTTGTCTCTTTAGTTGTGTAAAAACGTTAGCATACCAAGTAAAGAAATGTGTGAAAAAGAGATGCATTGCATAAAACAGATATACAGTACTTAAGATACCCTGTTGGTCATCTCAATACTATGACAGTTGGGTCAGGGTCATATAAATATGTTTTTTAAGTTATTAAAGTTTGATTTGATTAATGTCTGTCAAAAAAATGGTTTCCCCATTGTTCAGCATTGCCTTTCTCTTTTTTGTTGTTGCTAGAAAGGAAACTTTATTTTTTGGATAATAGCTCAAGCTCTACTATGTGATGAAAGCTATGCAATGTCTGCTTCATTTACTGTTGTATTTAAACTTTTGTTTCTTTGGTTTTTTAAACCCTTATGTAAACTTGGGCATGTAATTACTTGTAAAAATATTTTACATGACAGTTACAAAAATGTGCAAAAGTTAAATGTACATGGACTTGTTTGCAATAGATTAATTATGAACACAAAGTGATTATATCGGCAGAAGTATAGACAAGAAAGCGGTGATTTCCTTATCGAGTTTTAACATTTTGTTAGTGTAAAAGACCAATAAGAAGAACTTGTGATCAAAGTCTACTATCACTGCAGTGTGCATTAGAGTTCTTCAGTGTATTATTAATAGGCTTTACTTGTAGCTTACAGTGTTTAAGTTGTTTCTGAATATTATTTATTTAAAGTTTTATCGTGGTTTGTTCAAATATGGTAAACATGTGCTATGTGACTTAGTAATTTAAAATAAAAATGTCTATATCAACACATGATTGAATTTGGTGTTGATAACTTTACCCAAAAAACCTCATATTGGCATGCATATCAGTAATCCTATACCGACAGTTCTCCATACTTTTCAAATAGTTATGGGGCCTGCAAAGTGGGATTTTTTTAAAAAGTATGAGGCCTTGTACACAAGTATCCAACTACTTTTGAAAACAGTACCACTCGAATTCTTTCAGATCAGGTAAAGCGTCCATAAATTACAGCCTTCATGGTTAACTCCATTGCCACTGCTTTTAGGTGGTTGTAGCAGTGTTGCTAACATTGGATTTTTTCTTCTTTTTTGCTGCCTGCGTTGGTTGGTAGTGAGGCATTCAATCTTGGCATTTTTGTAGTAAGTGGAACTTCTCTTAAGCTTTTTTCAATTAGCCACGGCTTCCGTTTCAGACATTCGATACCTTTCTGCTTTTCTCAACTAAAGATAACTCTTTATTGAGCTTCTGTGATAGCCCTGCTTCGCTTATGCCAACTCTATCGTGCTCTATCTGTCAACCACAGACCCCCACAGTCAACTAACAATCCACTGTGCACCACCAAAAGTTAAGAGGAAGACTGGGTGCAAATTTGAAGAGCATTTTTTTGCAAAAACCTTTGATGTCACAAAACCTTTGTGTCCTCAAAGTTTCCTGAATTGTGGATTTTTAACTACCAGTCAGACATTTATTTAAGTTTTTAAATATTTCTTGAATTTCCCATGAAAAAGGCTTAAACTATAGGAAAATATAGGAATTTGCCCAATTTATAGGACTTTACAGGAAAGGTCTTTAGAAAAAGGATTTTACAGGAATTATATAGGACTTGCTTGACACCCTGCTATAGGATACAGAACCAACTTCCTGTCTTGAACAAGTTGTGCGAAAACACAGTTTATTTGAAGCAACCTCAGTTCCATGCAATGCTTTTCATCATAATCATTATCAGATCCTTGTCCCCATGTGGGAATCTTCCTTCGCCAATGGTCTCCTTTATCCAAAAAACAGTAGAAACCTCAACCCACTACCCCAGCCCTCACCGTGTATGTCTCTTTCCCTTGCCTTCTGGCTACCATGCAGAGATGATGGGTGAAATAGCTTATAGTAAAAAGAGTGGTATTCATTCACAGAGTTCCAATTTTAAAGTAGACAGCTAGGGCGTAATGTAGGTGGCGTAGTAGTTGAGTGCTGTAGGCAATTTTAGGCTTCACTTCCTTAACTTCCCCTTTTCTCTTCAAAAAGTAGATGGTTTAAACCGGGGTAATGTAGGAGTTGATAACAGAAAACAATATCATTGTTTATCATTATTTCCCATTATTTCACGGTCAGGGTATCAAACCAATTGGCTTTTAGGGTTAGGGGAGCTGCTACATGACTGGGTTTAAACCAGCCAGTTGCTGGCACTTAATGAGAAGCCTGCATTTAATTGTGACTAAATAATTCATTATTACGCTTGAATTAAAATAACCTGGTTAGGAATAACAAGAAATAGAAGAAGTATCTACTCTGGGAAGATAGCTTAGAATCAAACACGCAAACATAATTCCTATGATGATGTTAACTATATGATAAAGAAGACGCGAGGGTCGCCTTCTATATTTGCCGTGTCCAGTCTTTTTAAAATGTTCTACTACTCCATCCAGAGAATACTTCTTTGGACTATAACCAAGGTGGCTCCGAGCTTTTTTCATGCTAAAGTAATGTGTTACAGCGGTCTTGTAAACCTGTAGGGAGAAAATAGAAAACAGCTTGTCAAACCAAATATAGCCTGTGTAGCAAGCGTTTCCAATCGAGTTATTGCGCGAAAGTTAGAACTGGAGAAAAAAAGATGGAAGGGAGAAGGGGAGGGGAGAAGAGGAATTCCTTCTTTTCCCTCCCCCTCCCCTGTCATTCCTTTTTTTTGCTCTCGTCTCAACTTTCCTGACAAACTCGTGCAGAAACGCTTGCTACGCAGGCTAAACCAAATACTGAAAGTTCACTCATTCAAGAAATTGTGTTTTGTTTGGAGTGTTGTGTAAAAAAGCTTATTGCTCTAAACTAAATAAAATGGCTTAGTTAACCAAAGAGTTATTAATTTCAGTTACCTCTGTTCTTGTAAGCAGCGGTTGAAAGTTATAGATGTATCTTCCAACAACTGAGTGCACTATTTCTGTTATAAATGCTGCAATAAAGAAATCATATTAAATGATTAAATCACTTGACATAAACATGTGAATGAAGTACGTGAAAAACATTACCAAACAAAATCAGATCTGAGATGCTGGTGTTTGAAATGCTGTGTTGAAAATATATATTAAGTTGTTAAAATGAACACACAATAAAAAATATAGTTTCAAATATATCCCTGGAGTGATCAATGCATAAAATAAATTATGTAGAGCAAAATACAAAAGCAATTAAAGAATAAAAGTTGTAACTCGTAGTTTCACACTCCAACAAAGCAATCATCACACTGAATTGTGTTTTCAGTTTAAAGTTAGAAATTTAAAATTCATGGGCGGTGGGAACAGTGCGTTAGGTGATTAGTCGCGAAAAACTTGTTTTCATAACAACACCTGGTTGTAACCAGCTCAGATCTTTTGTTGAGAAGCGAAACATTGTAGGTAGCCAAGATACAGAGTTTCTCATGAGAGCCCATCATGTTTACTTTAGGGTTAAATTTTGTCTTAATGAAACTGGGTCACAATATCACAGACCTTAATACTCACCAAAGATATAAATCAAGGTTATGGGTAATTTTAATCTTGGAAAGCTATACCCAAGGCCTTCAACCTGTCAACAACAACGTACAACAACAACAGTTTATTAAGGTATTTTCATTCACATACGTGGCATTACCTATTCTCTTAAAAAAGTAAATAATTATAATTAATTGGTTAAGTCAAAAAATTGAAATTACATGATCATGTCTACAATTCATAGTCTCAAAAATAAAAGCAGCGAGTGATTTACAAATAAATGGATCAATATTGTTGAAAAGTAACAAAATTTTTGATTCCACATCCAAATCATTAAAAAACTTATATATTTGGTAACGATTTCATCAAAAAATTTGTCGCGAAGCGTATCATATAGAGTGCAAGAAAACATAACGTGACATCCATTTTCAACTTCATTGGCTTGACATGAGGAACAGATTCTTAAATCACACTTTTTATTCAGTATAAGAAGATTGGCTGCTTACTCCATGAACTCCATGAGTCAATCAAACTCCATGAGTTTGCTTCCTGTTCTGGCCCTGGTTGTTGTTACATAAATCTTAACTTTGGACCTAAACTGTCACTTACTAAAGGTCTGAAGAACTCAAAGTTGTTCACAGGTGAATCATCAGATACAAAGTATGCTTCCCCTGCCTGGAAAAGAAGGTACAGTGACTGTGCTACTTAAACACACAATTTATACAATAGGGCATTTTACAGTTGTGTGCTTAGTGCCCTGGCCTTTGAATAGAAGTGAGGCTGGTGGTGACCTTGTTCTGTTAAAAACCTTCCTGCTTTTCATCGGCAAATCGTGGTATTCTCATGCTACCAAGCCTGTGAACATGATCATTCACATATGAAAAACAAGAAGGTTTGTAACAAAACAAGGTCACCGCCAGCCTCACTTCTATTCAAAGGCCAAGTCACTGAGCACACAACTGTAAAATGGCCTATTCATACAAATCAAAATACACCATAAGCTGCCAAATCAGGCACATTTTTATTTTACGAAAGGTTTAATACAGTCCAAGCTCTCGTAAGCCAGCACCTGGGAAATTAAAAAAAGTGGTCATAACTAGAGGTGGCCGCTTACGAGAATGAGATCTCGTAAGCAACCAGTGGTAATATTAAAAACAATAGAGGGTGTCCCTTACTAGGGTTTCAGAACTCATTAATAATTCATGAAGAAAAACAAAAGAAATTAATGTTAAATGAACGTCTTTGTATCTGGTATAGACACAGCTAAACTTTACCTCCAATTTTTCTTTGGACCAAAGTAACCCCAAGATCTTTATCAACAAACCGTTAGTGCAGTGCGCCGTTTTATTGAAGTGTCGATTTATATGAATAAGACTCTGACTGGTCTCTTACGAGAGCTTAAAAACAAAGGAAAAGTCCAGTTGTGTAATCTCAAAGGTAGTTGCGGTTGCTCACGGGAGCAGTCGCTTGCCAGAACTTTTCATTTGAATGGACAGGTTCACCGTTCAGTGCATGCTCGTTAATCAAAATGCTGTTTTTCTTCCGGCCTGGGCATGCTGTATCGTCTAGGAAAGCAATATGATCATGTCGTAATGTTGTCAAAGAACCAATCTGCACACTCCCCTGGCAGTCACTTGATCAAGGTAGGTGCAAATAACTGTGAATTAATCAACCATGGACCCTTCGGGTCAACAATACATTTAACATTGGTAGTGTTGGCATAATCCACTAATTTTTCTGCAGTTTTAGTGCTCTTCCATCCCACTTCAGGTTACTCTGAAATACATGCACGTCCACTCTGAGAATACTGAGATACATGTGAGTGACATTATTAACAGATAGAATTAATAATAAATTGGAAAAAAGCAATCTAATTACTGAGCATGCGCTGAACCGTGAACCTTTACTTCCCTTTAAGTTTCGAGTCACAATTCAAATGGGGTTTCACAACGTCACAAAGGTGGTCGTAACTAGAGATAGTCAATAATTACAAAAGTGGACTCGCAAGGAGAGCTTCAAAAGTAATAATTCTTCTGTAGTCATTCCAGCTGGAAACTCAACCTTTTACCACAATCAATACCTTCAATGGTGGTCATGTAATGATTCACCCTCCAATATTATGTGTGGGTGGACGGATGGAAGGAGGGCCGGGTGCAAGAGGAAATTGGGTTGGTAATCCTGTGGTTGCATAATTTTTCAGAATGTCAGATACTCACAGCAATTGCATTTTTAGATGCATGAAGAGCTTCTCCTGCTAAAACATGAGCTTGAACCAGATTATTGACATGAACAAAGTCAACCACAGAGTCACCTTGTCCATAAGTGAAGCTAAAAAGTCCTTGTTCGATGTATGACTGAGAAAAAAAAACAATATTATGCATTTAAAGACATGATCGTCTGGCCATTGGTGAGCATATTCCTCATTAGAACTTCTTTTATGTAGTGACTGACATTTTGAAAACCTGTGGCATGGGAGTCGACAGGTTGTCAAAACGTCAGTCACTGCCAACCATAGTCCTTGATCCATGCTTCACCTAGTCATGAAATGACTCCAATCCAGAGTTAAAATCTTTGACAATATTATGCATTGGTTAACAAAAATATTGGGTGAGGTATGTGCATCTGTAGCATAAGAAAGGAAACTTGGCTTTTTTTAATCAAATCTGCACAGATGCAAAATAATCTTTTGGCCAATTACAGGGAGAGATAATTTAAAAAAAAAAATCACTTGCCCTTTCAGCAAGCCCTTGTTGGAGTTTACAAGGGCAACACAGTCATGCAGGCCTACCAAAACCCCCTTTTCACTGACATTTACTTTTAAATGTTGCTTGCCCATGGACTGTAATATTAAACCCACTAGCCTGATGGCTCGTTCTGCTAGCTGCTGGCTATTGGACAGCATGTTTGTTGCACCCTGTAATAATGAAGGGTTTCCTAGAAAATGGGTGCTTGTGACTGTTTGATAGCACCTTTTTCTAAGAAATCCTTCATTAGTATTACAGTCAATATACTACCCACTTTCGAACAATTAATATATTTAATAAATTTTGATTTCATCATTAAACATGCTTTAAAAATATTTCCAGACCCAGTCAGAACTGTTTTATCACGATAAGTGCCTAGGTGTTCCCGCTGTTTTCTGACCTCCAGATAGCGAGTCCTGTCACTCAACCTCACTGCCTCTTGGGTAAGTTTGTGTATTTGTGTGTAGCAAATATTTACTCCATAAAATATTCCTTTCTAATAATTAACTGCTACAGGGACACTGACAAAGAATAGGGATATTATGGCATTTGGAACAAAGACACCCACAATAAAGAAACATCAATATTCTTGCCTGATATACACGTACACTATAGGTAAAGCAGTCATTATTCAAAAAGCCCCACTAATGTATAATTTTAATATTATTCAATAATATAATTACCGCTATCTTACCACAATTCTTGGCAAATGCCGTAATTCACCTTCCCCGTAAATACCAGCTGGTCTCAGAGCACATGTCTTTAAATTGTTTCCATCTGTAAAATGATAGAGATTTTAAATAAAGACAACTACTAGTATTTAAACTGGACTGGTCTGTAAGGTGACCTTTATTAAGGCAAATGCTTGGGAATCGTGTGTAACTATGTCACAGGGCTCTCACCAAGATTTCAAGTTGCTGGGTACAGCACTATACCTGCAATTAGTAGGTGGGTTCCAATTTATTGAACAGTTAGTTTCCCATGACAGTAGCAGTATTGTAAAATTAAAATGAATATTATTTTTTATTATAAGGGCAATTAACAGCATAAATATTAAAACTTCAATACAGAAATGACTTAACTTTGAAGTTAGAAATGAAACTTGAATTTTTTTGATAACCAGTTTACATACAGATCACAATCTTTTATTAAGTTCAATTAGAAGTAAATAATAAATATTAGTAAGCTCATTCAGTATTAAAAAGTTCATAGATTCAAAATGGCAGGATGGAATTTTTACCTTGTAGTTGTAAGCCATTAGCACTAAGAATAGCCTGCTCTGCTATAGACTTTGTTCGTGAATAATGATCTGGATGCTGATGCAATTAAAATGACAATGAATATAAAACATAAACTTAACAAAGAATATTTTGTCCTTGGTTTAAATTTTATTTTTCTTTGTCTTTAGGTATGATAATGTATGATAATGAGTTTAAAAACAAAAGAAAACAAAATTTAAACCAAGGACAAAATTGAACCACAACAAATATGTCAATAATATTTCATTTTGTACATGTACAACAGAATGAAGAAGCAAGGGAGGAGGAGCAAGGGATGGTGCAGTGGTGAGAGCGGTCGCCTCCCACTAATGTGGCCCGGGTTCAAATCCCGGCATCAACGCCATATGTGGGTTGAGTTTGTTGTTGGTTCTCTCCTTTGCTCCGAGAGGTTTTTCTCCAGGTACTCCTGTTTTCCCCTCTCCTCAAAAACCAACATTTCCAAATTCCAATTCGACCAGGAATCAGGTAGACGAAGAACCACTTTGTGGATGTGCTACCTCCAAATCATTATTTATTTTATTTTATTTATTTAAGAATTTAAAAGCAAAGAATATCATTGCAGTTTAAGACACAACTTAAAAAACACTTGCCAAGAGAAAGCCTGAAAGCCTGTGTGATACTGTCGTAGCACTCTAACCAATAAAAGTAATTATTAATAAATACAATTATTATATTTTTGAGCTAGCAAGCCAACTAGGAGCTGGTAATTCAATTTGTTTGTAATAAATTATTATATCCTGGAAACACAAACAAGATGAAATGATGAACATAATTGAATTTAATATACTCTGAATACATTCATGATTTCCTATATTTCAGGCCTTCTTTCAGAGACAACATAGGATGAGTCAGTCTTAAACTGCAATCATCTTGTTTGTATTTGAATGAATATATAAAATTCATATATTAAGAGCAGTCTTTTCTTCTTAACTGTGTTTTGTGATTTTTGACCAACTATAATCTTCTTCTTTGGTAACGTTATGATTCATTTTCTTTGTCTGTTTATTCTCATATATTTGGAAAGAGGAATTCAACATCCTCAAGGTTTATAGATACTGATTAGATAGTGATATGTTCACTTTCTTTAAATATTTTTTTCAGATTAGCAAATTCAGAGCTGCAAAATGAGAGTTTGCTTTTCAAAATTGTAGTCTGTTCATGGACTGCAAATTGATTAATCACAGGGCAAAAACAGATTTAGCCACATAATAATATTGTGATCCCTCATGTTAATATACCCCTATTACAAAAATAATTTACATGAACTAACCTTATCTAGTGGTAAATAAGGTAAAGATTCATCCCCATTTTGTATTATCTGTCCACCAAACACCACATTATAAGTACTGGTATAAACCAAGTGTGCCACATTGTATTTGCAACAAGCTACAAACAAACAAGCAGACTTTTAATAAATGTCATCTAGAAGTTACAGTTTTAATGTACCTGCGCAAAAGTAAATACAGATCATCGTTTACAAGACATATTAATTTCCTGCTATTTTCTGAATACTCTACTGTCTCAAAGAATCAGATGGAATTTAAAGATTTGTTTTTACAGAGGAATTCAGGCCACAGAAGAAATGAGAACATCATTCCTCCACAACCAGAAACAAATTTTAACAGGAACTCCATACGCTTTAGAGTAGCAATCGCATGGAACACTATGTCTTAAAGGATTCAACAAGGAAACAAGGGCCAAAACCTTGAAAGAATTTAAGCGCTGTCTTGTAAAATTTGATACCGATAAAATGAACTTCGAACCAATCTTAGCTACTACTAAAAATAGAGATATTGGTTACGAATACTTTTCACAGTTTTAATTTTTAATTGTACATTTTCACGACCTATTTTAGCATTCTCAACAGTTTTTAATTTTTAATCGTACATTTGCTTTCAGTACTCCTTATTATTATTATTATTATTATTACTTTTGTTCTTGCTGTATGCACGACCCCACCAGCAATGCTAATCTTTTTATCGTGCTAAAATAAAGTTCTTATCTTATCTTATCTATGCTTTAAAGTACATGCATGTTTTCTTCTGATTTGCTATTTCATTAACGCCCATGTCTACAGTGTAAAATCATTTTAGAAATTCCTAATAGTTCAACCCTTCAAAAGTAATAGAGTAGCAGAAATACCGGTCAGCTCTCCACATTTACAAACATATATGTTTAAGGATGTAAAACATAAGATAGAAGTGAGAGTGGTACTGTAATGGATGGGTGAAGATTGATCAAGTAAGAAAGAGAGGTGTGGATCAGGATTTTGAGAGTTAAAACGACACGGCTTTTCATTAGCAGGCTTCATGGTCACAGTTCAAAATAATGGGGTTTCACAGGTCATAATGAGAGCTGGTCATTTGTAAGAGTGTCTGGTCCGAAGAGCTTCAACTGCATTACATTTCAGTTTGCATCTTCAAGTGTTTGTTTTCCTGTGGTAATAACAAGCATAATAATATTATAATTTTGTAAGGAATTATATCTGACCTTCAATGACAAGTTTGGTTCCTAGAACATTCACCATCTCTATCTTCCTTCTGTTTAACTGAAAAAAAAGTGTTACAGTCTAAAAACTGAGGAGAACATGTTGTTTTGGCCATGTTTACTGTTTACTGGCATGAAAGAAATGGTAGTTTTAATTTTCATACAAAATAGGTCTGCTGGTAATCAGGCGAGCTCTGATGTCTTGGCCTTTACATATTTTACACTTGATGACTAAGTTTGATTTTATGGGAATACAAAATTTACCCTGTGGGCAAAGGTTTCTCTCTTGCATGGCTTTTAACGTTAACCAAGACTTCATGTGCCTTACCAGTTCTGTAGTTGGCCTGTTTTATACACAGGATGTAAACAAACCAACTATGTGACAGACAAGCCAAGTGGACAACTTTGTCGCTACAAGTCCTGCAAGAGAAAAACCTCTGCTCCATCCAAGGTATACAAAATTAAGGTTATCTGTTGGAATCCACTGGAGACTGCTTGATCCTTGTTTTCACTTCTACAAAAGGTTTGAACCATGATCTTCCACCCCTTAAATCACATACCTGTTCTCTGCCAGACATTCCATATGATGCACAGTGAAACACTGTATCAAACTGATGGTTACTGAATACTTGTTCCAAATCTTCCTTCTGGGTTAAATCTCCCTGATAACAATAATTTGAGTAAGCATTGCAGCACAATGACAACTTAAATCCCTATAAGATTCAAAAAAGATAACTCTTAAAAGGACTTTGTTCCTTGAGTTCTGTGTGCATAGTAAAACATTTGACTAAGCATTTACACTGCCCAGACAACCACACTATTTATGTCTGCATTTCAGATATAAAATTATGGGTATGTCTATTTTGTTACCAATTATCTGACAAGCGATTTGTTAAAACATATTGAATAGTGAATTTTCCAAAGAAAAATAATAACCAAGAGGTGAATTAAAGTGTAGCAAAGTGAATTGCTTCCTACCAAAAATTTCCACAAAGACAACTGCTGCTTTGGCAATGTTATAAAACAGTATGGATCTTGCTTTTCCCTGTGCATACATTGACTACAAAATGATTGCAGGAAGTTTGCAAAGCACTCAAGAGGAAACTTCCTGTGTGCTTCAGAATTCAATAAAAATCATTGTCAAGGCTGAGCTCTAAAAAAACTTAGGGAGCTCAGTGCTCTAAACTGGCAAATGCAGGGTGCCTAGCATATGATTTCTAAAAGAAAACTACGTACATGTATACCTAGTCACCCAAGCAAGCAAAAGATGGTTCACAGGCCACTATACAAAAAACAAGGGGAGGATACCTGATGGCAGGTTAGGGGACACTGCAAGAGCACAGTCCTGATTATTCACGTTGCACATTCATGAATTAATTCCGATGGTGCCTCGCCTCGTGAGGTTTATAACCTTGTCATGCGGAAAGTGTGTGTACCACATGTGGTGTTAGCTACCTGCAAAGTCAGCTGGCCCATCTATACTTGTATATGTTACTTGTCAAATTTGCTTTCAGGTTAAATTTTTTTAACCCAGGTTGATTCTCAATTTCCCTTGTCTCCTAGCCTTAATTATTCAAGAATTAGGGTTAGGAAACAATTAATGGGAATTGAGAATGAACCTCACTGTTCTCCCTAAATTTTAGTTCAGCAGGTAACGGACCATTCATGGCCGGTAAGGCAAAAAAATGTGTGCCAGAAGCGCACTTTCCCGGGGGAGGGGGGTAGTGGAGTGAGGGGCGTGGCTTTGACCTTGCTGTGAAATTTAGGAGCTAAGTTCTCTGAAATGTCATTCCCTCGTTTTAAGACCTATTTTACGCAAATCAGCTGTTGTTATTTTTAGACAACACTAAAAAAGTTTGATTCCAATAATATTACACTGTCTTCAATGCTCTAGAAAAGCTGTGTATACTTTAGTACACTTGCATATATTCATTCATTACCTTGATCGGATCAGATCACAACTTGCGTACTTTTTAAAGCAACTTGTTTAATTTTAGTAAACCTTCAAGCGGTTGCAGGCAGTAAGAAGTGTTGCTTCAGACGGTAAATTTTACCGGTTACCGCCTGATAAGGAGAACACTGAACCTAGGTTAAATCAAAATGAACCTGAAATTAAATTTGACCTGAAACATGTATTGTGATGGTGTCCGCCCTGATGTCATCTAGTGTGTCATTGTCATGGAGCATTCTGTGTTTCCACGTAACACTGAGGACTGTCTAGCTTACTTTGGCCATATTTCTATCTGTTTGCCATGGGTTTTTGAGCCGCCCATTTTAGGAGTCGGCATGTGCTCTTTGCAATGACGTTTGAATGCAATTTAAGTATTTTTAAGGGCAAATGGAAGCAATAATATTGTGAATAATAATATTGGCCTTAAGATTGAGCGAAAATCAAGGTAACAAAACATGCTTTGCTTGTAGACGAGTTTATATCGTATCGACTGAGTTGGCCATCTAATCTTTAAATACGATGAAATGTATTTATGTTGGCTTTTCACAGTCAAAAGAGCAGTCATTCTTCTGAAAAGTATCTTTGAATTTGTTTTTAATAGGGCTTAATCAATTTTATACAGGGCACACTACCAGAAGTTCTAGGGGAAAGGCTTATAACAAAATATTGTTGTTGTCTTCACAGTGTGTTTCATGTGGAGTAGTGGTAACAAAACGGCCTTCAGATTCCAGACAATATATGTTTTTCTTCTTCTCTTCTTTTCTTTTTTTTTTTGTTTACATTTAGTTTTCTTTTTAGTTATTGTAGTCTTGTCCTTGTTTCTTTATATAGCTTACGTTCTTTTTACATTATAAATTTTCTTTACCATTGCCTTAATTCCTGCGATTCACATATTTCTAGTAACAATAATAATAGCTGAGCCTGATCGGTATGGGTACCTGTGGACGTCAATTCTTTACACACTTTCTGTCAAATTGTGGGCTTTTTAGGTGAAATCCTTGCATATCAAGAATTCTTGCATGGTAATGCTATTAGCTAGCAAGCTCAGCACAGCTACAACAAGGCCGATTGTCATTTTAACCTCAAAGATTGTTCCTCCATCAAGCGATCATTGCGACTTGGATTTTGTAGGAAATACCCATAAAGAAGCTCAAGGTTGGCATGTGACAGGGTAGTGGTAAGTGCCTAATCTAGAAGAGGATACCACACTCGCAAAGTCCCAGGTCCTGGGGGGCACTCCCTTATATAAGCCATATAGGTATGTGACGCCCCAAAGGATATGGTTTTTGGGCCTTTTTGGTCTGAAAATGGGTATGGACTTTGCCCGTTTTGGTCTGGAATCAGGTATCGTTTTCAAGGGAACTACAGGAGCGTGTGGACATATTTATCCTTTGAAATAGGGTCAGGTTTTGGAGAACAGGACGGTACACTCCCACCAAGAATTCCCATGAGTACCAAGACCCCCCTCCCCCCCCCCTCCACCCCTCCCGCCCCTCAGACCAGGATTCCAAGAATGACCACAGGAAAAAATAACGGATTCCCATTTTTGGATATTTTAGGGAATTTAAAGAATACCCACAAAAATCCCAAATTTGGAAGAGTGAGACAAGTCCCAATCAGGGAACTTGATTGGGAATTCCCTGGTTGGGACTTGTCTCACTTTGCCAAATTTGGAATTTTTATTGGTATTCTTTAAATACCCTAAAATATCCAGAAATGGGAATCCGTTATTTTTTCCTGTGGACAGGAATGGAACCGGGGAATGGAAACATCTGTTCACAAAAGAACAAATAAATTCCATTTTGCCTGCCATTTACCTTTGATTGTATTCAAATCAAAAAGAAAAATTCAGAGGGAATAATATTAAAGCCACCGTAATTTGCGTATGGATTTCTTCACAAGGGTTTTAAACACAAACCTGGATGCATTTCATGCGAGTGTAAGCCATCTCATCAAAGGGCCAAAAAATGTCAAATAAAACCACCTCTGCTCCTTGCATCTTAAGTTCATTTCCTAGCTTGTGACCAAAGTAGCCTCCGCCTCCCGTAAGAAGGACTTTTTTCCCACGAAATATTGCAAACAAATTCTTCTTTAAATTGACCTGCTCACTCTCCATAACGCCTAGCCGACCATCCAGCCCTACCCCAGCCATTACATAACCAGCAAAGAGTCCGCAAAATTACTATGCAGCAGATAAACGACAAAACAACTAGACCATGCGCAGATTTCCTAATATGGCTCTAGATAAGGCGAGATTCAACAGAAATAGCCGGGAAATATGGCCGAACCTGAGCGGGCCATTGACATTTTGGCTATTTGCGATGAGTGGAAGCCGTCGAAGGGTGGTTTGTCTGCTTTTAATAGAGAATTGGTTATCAATTTGGCAAAATTATCTGGGGACAATGTCAATATACATTGCTACGTGTCCCAAAGCGATGATGCGGACAGAGAAGACGCTAAAAAAAATGGAGTGAACTTGGTGACTGCTCAGAAAATTCCAGGAACGGGAAACCCTCATGAATGGCTGAAGTTTCCACCACCAGAATTACCCAATATTGACATAGTAATTGGCCATGGTAGGAAATTTGGATTACCCGCCTGTTTTATTAAAAAATTCATGAATAAGTTAAAATTGCCATGCAAACTGTTGCAGTTTCTGCACGTATGTTGCCTTGAGCTTGGTAAGTACAAAACGTCGAGAACGAACGATACAATCCACGAAAACGAAGAAAAGCACAAAGATGAAGTAGACCTCTGTGAAGAAGCCGATGCCGTTGTATCAGTGGGAACGGCGCTACAGCAGAACTACCAAAGATTTCTACCAGATGTTAAAGTACATGCTTTCACTCCAGGTATTTTTGACAGTTTTGTGTCGAATCAGCCTCCCCAGCAGCTACCTTTGGCAGAAGATGAGGAATTCACATGTCTGGTTTGTGGTCGAGCATCCAAGGAAGATCGTTATCTCAAAGGTTATGACATTATCGCTGATGCGATAGGAAATCTTGGAAAGAATTTTAAGTTGGTATTTGTTGGTTCGCCTGCTGGTAAACAAAGAAAAGTAGAGAAGTGGTTCCTAAAGGAAACCGAGATAAAACGCGAGCAACTGACCATTCGCGGCTATGTTGACCAAAAGCAGCTGAAAAAACTGATCCGCACTTCAGACATGGTTGCACTTCCATCTCGTACAGAAGGTTTTGGATTGGTTGCTCTGGAAGCCATTTCGGCTGAAACTATTGTTCTTGTATCAAAACAAGCTGGTATCTCCCGGGCCCTCCAAACCGTAGAGGGTGGTAGTTCTGTTATTGTTGAATCACATGATGATCCTGACGAATGGGCTAACAGAATCCGACAACTGTCCAATCAGACCCTTCAGGAAAGACGTGAAAGAGCTGTTTGTCTCCGCAAAAACTACGCGAAGAAGTACTCTTGGGGAGAAGAATGCCAGAAACTAATGACCTTGATTAAATCATTGGTGATAAGAGGTATGTCGGCTTGAAAAGGTTTTAAAAAACTGTTTAATTTCACTATAGTTAGTGGTTTCACTATATAGTCTCATCCTCGGGAAACCTCTTTAATGGTTTGCAATTCTTTTCACTTGCCTTGCCACCAGAATTTGCTTTACCAAGTATAATGAAATGATATGGAGGCAGTTCCTCTAAAAATCTCTCCTTCAAACAATAAGACGGACAGATCACTTTAATAGCAGCCCTTCTATACACCTTTTTTTGGGCAGGGGGGTTGGGGGGGGATTATACTGTATTTTATTTGTTGTCAGTTTTGTTTGTTTATCAATGAAACATTTGGAATGTGCTGGTTACTGCTGATTTCGATTCAGAAGCATTTTGGGTCAGTAATCCAGCTTTCCAAAGTGAATTGTTACTTGAAGTCTTTACAATGTGTAATGCATTTAGCAGAATCATAGTCAGTGGAACAAACATCATGATTTTAATTGACAGATGAACTATAAGAATGTGTTTTGATTGGCAGTCATGCCAGTGATCAGAATTTAATTTAATACCCTCAACTAATTATACACAATTCTTCTAATTATGATGGTTACTACACATGTTGTCAAAATGTTGGTCACTGTCAACAAAAACACTCACCTGGATGATCATATTCCACCCACTTCTTAACAATGAAATGGAGGCACCCTTTGATTTTCTAATAAGTATGTTTCTAAATATCTACTTATATAGGTGATAACAGCCAGCCCTCAGAATCAAACTTGAATGCCACCACAGCAGCTGCCCGGGTAAACAGAAAACAAACTCGAGCTGAGGTTGATGGTCAGATTCAGAAAAGCATTCCAATGTACTTTCAAGCAGCTCTCTGCCAATGTTTTGAAAGGATGAGCCATGCCTTGAGATGGGGCGATGTTTCTCTACGAGATGATCCTGTGACAGGCAATGAGCGACTGTTTTTAAAAGTTGGCAGTTCCACAGCCTATAGAGACTATGATCAAGAACAGGGAGAGCATCCATTGCAACCAGGGGCAGTGAGATTGATCAAATTCTTTGCAAAATATGGGCCCTCAGAGGCAAAAAAGGCTTATTCACTATCTGAAAGATGGATGGATGCGATTTGTTTTTTTGCAACCATAGCAGTGCTGATCTTAGGAAAGCTATGCTCAAATCACCATGAAGATTTCAAAGCTTTAATTGGTGTTATTTATGGTCTCATATGTTGTATTACACTTAAAAATCATGAGAGGCTTCTCTGTCTGAAAAATATCAGAGGGCTCAGAGAAGCAATGACTAGAAATATGTCTGCTGTTTGCAGACAACTACGATAAAACTCTCTTCTCTGCAGAGGCCTCTTTGTGTTGTGGGGAGGCTGGAGAGAAAGAAAAAGAGAGCACATGGGGAATGATGGGAAGAGATAAGAGAAGTATATAATGTGCAGTTCTCTGGCCAGATTTGCAGTTCTGTGGTTTTGGCCAAACCAGCTGACTATTTGGATGTTTTTGAATACTGTTGTGAAGATAATAGTACAAAGGGTAGTATACGCAATCTGGTGGGGTTTCCATTCTGTTTCACGGATTTTTTACAATTCATGTTTTTGGAGCTGTTGTCCGCCATCTTGGATAATCATGTTCAGAGTTGTCGACTGTAGTTCTCCATTTAAGGGTTGCATACTAAGGTGAGCCCCAATTCCAGTGAATTACTCATATTTCAAAACAATATTAGTCTGTAGCTGCAAGGAAGCCTTTCTTTGATTGCCAACTCCAAGCTTGGAAGCATTGAAGAAAGCCGAAGGACTTTGAATAGTAATAATTTAGACTTCGAATTCACCTTGATTTTAAGGATTTACAGGCTTAAATAAGTACTATTTAGATGTTTATATTTAAGATCACCTTAATAGTTTGGAAAACTACGCTGGAATCGGGATTTTTTGTCTCAAAAACCAGGGTTGCTGAAATAACAAACGATTCAAATACAGAAATATTTATTTAATTCAATGTCATTGCTGACTGTATAAAATGCAAAACAGAATTTCAGAGTACTGATTAACAGCTTGTTCTTAGTTTTGAACGTACCAAGTCAGTGTTTAGTTGAACTAGTTGAATGCAGCCCCCTAATCTCTGTCAAGTTGCCCATGGTGATAATATCGTGTGCATTTATGGTAGAGGTCATGATAGTTCGTGAACGAGTTACAGTCTATATGTGATTTACTCAACCCTTATTTTACTGATGGAGACATTTAATTTTATTCTATCACTTGTGAGTCTGTGGACAAGTCAAGATCTTATATTATGATGTTATTATTAAAATATAACTTCTTCAGTGATTCAGTGTTTTTTAAATCGAAATTTACCATTTGCCTTGATTTTGAAGTGAGGTGATTTTGGGACTCAGGGAAAGAATTATCCAACCTAAAACACTGAGGATGTTTTGCATGAAGTATTTCTTGCTATTGCAAGTTCATCAACCAGTACAACTTTGGGCATCAACAATGTTATTCACAAAAAAAAAAATCACTCAGATTGACAAGCTGGAAAAGATGTAGAGGAAGCGCAATTTGTAAAGAACTCCTGGATCAGACCTAAAAGGGACTCTCTCCAAACCCGGAGAGAGAAAGCCAGACTCGTCATGTTCTACAGGGGCACCCATGGTCTTGTAGACATACCACCCCTCAAAGACTTACTCCCCTTTCCATTTAAGAACACTTGAAATTTCCACCCAGAGAAGTATCAACCCCTGACCTGCAATACCAAGTGCTATATGGGAACACTTTTCCCCTCTAATGTAAATCTATGAAATGCTCTCCCTCTCGCCACATTGGACCAGCCGAACATTGGGCGAAAAAAGGGGAGAGTGAGAGAGTAGGAAGAAAGGCGTTCTTTTCCCCCTTTCTCCTTATGCCTTTCCTCTTCTCTTTTGGACGCCTGCTAGGCAGGATGCCTCATAAATACGTCTCTTTATGTGTCAAGCTCTCTATACGCAATGCTTGCTTTCTATTTAAGTCTTAGAATGACAATCTCCAGTATGAAATTTAAATTAACCTTCTAGTTTAATTACAATCAACTATCAAACATCATCTCAGGTTAAAAAATTATAAAGGGACATAAAAAAATTAATAAAATTAAGGAATAAGCTATTAGCCAATCAGAGGAGACCTTACGAAAGCTGCTACGTCACTGATTATTTCGCCTAGTTCTTACTCTTCAAACGAGTGAAATGTCCGCCATTTTTTGTTTTCACAACCAAAACAACTCAACCTCGTCCCCAGGTCTTCTCGGTTAACGATGCATTAACCTGCAAGGAAGCTGCACTTTTGACATCATCGGTTGATTAATTGCAAAATTCTTCCAAATTTGGTCATCAGTAGCTGGTTATGGTGAATTATGCGTGTGCTTTTAGCCAATCAGAATCGGGGAAATATTTTGAATGAATAACAATTTTACTTAATTTGCTCGTGTCGGAGCTGGTTTTCTCTACTGCTCTTCTCTTCGTATGTGAAATGTCTCCACTTTAACTTTTCTTCGAAGTCTAGAATGATCAATACTCGATAAGGATATACGGAAAGGGAAACAAAGGTTAGCGTGGTGTTACTTCAAATACTGTGAACACTCACTGTGGAAACGCCTGTCCAGACTTCCCTTTTTTTAGATGTTTTCTTTTTTCACTTTACCTTTCATGCGAAGCTAAGCCTTTTAGTCTGGGGTCATAGAATCGTGACATGACAAAAGTGTAAAGGGAATACATTGTTATATGTTTTGAACGCATCTTTACCATTTTAATGTTTATTTTACCACGTTTAATGTCTTCAATCTACCTTATATCATGAAATGTGTGCGCTATTACTGCAGATGATTCGCGCACAAACAGTTTCAGATTATTTGCACACTCACATACCTACACACCCAACCTCTACGCCAGTTCTTTTAAACTTTTCCAACTGATACTTAAAAGATCCAACGCACTCTTAGTTTTATCTGTCTGTTCCCTGGTACTTGTACCAGTTCCGATCAGTTCCTTTTCCAATCAGTATTTGCTGATTAAACAAAATACACTTTTTCTCTCGGTAATATCAATCATACGTTTGAGAAATCTTGAAATTCGTTTTGCAAGGTTGTTTATATTCTTTATTTTACTTTGGATAAAATGCCGGCTTGAATTTTACTGTCAGTTATTAAAAACAATTTTCATGGCTTAATCAGTTATATTAACACCAGAAGTGTTTTATATGTACATGTACATGTGAACTGTAAATCAGGAACAATACCTATCCTTTGAAGTTGAAACAATATTTCCCGGGTATGCTACAAACATTTCAAGTAGTTTTCAGAAAAATAGTTTAATGACCATATCCCCAGTTAGCTGGCAAGGTCAATTGGTTAGAGCTGGCTGTGCTGCATTCTTTATACTTGTGTTGCTGGTAATAAACCCAGCTTAGCTACTGAACACGGTCTGTGCACGCGGTAGAATACTCTGAAACAATCTTTCTGGTTAGAATGCTCTTTTGTAAAGGTTTTTTAGTGCAACTGAGTTGTTGCATGCTCTGAATATGCAAATATGCAGTTTTCACGGCTTTTCTGCGCTTGATCAGGCCTCGAATCGTGTGAAATAACCTGATTTTCGGCTGCGTCAAGTTCAACAGTATAGCTAACATTGAATTTTTGAAAATGTACTTGGATTACTTTTTCATGGCACATGTCATATCTTCCATTGGTAAGATATCAAACTAAAATGTTTTCTAGGTTAAACTCTTTTATATGACGCTTCACTGGCACTTGAGGTTCATGCATTTCATTGCTGGCCTATCAACGGTTTGGAAAGCTACAGTAAACACCCGAATATTAGAACACATGATTTCGGGATTTAGGCTGATCTAGTTCATATTTATCGGGTACTTATTGAGAAATCAGCCTGAAGATTTTCTTAACATGCTCTTGAACATTGTTCCAGAAATACTACACATAACATGTTACTAGAGGTTTAGTTACTGAGTATATTTTATTTAAGTAACTAAGAAAGTAAACAAATCTGTAAATCAATAAATAAAATAAAAATATTGTAAAAATATTTTGTAAACGTCTAGCAGTAACCATAGTTACATTGCCTTCTTATTCCGACGCCCTCTCCCTTATTATATAAGAATAAGTATTATTTATTAGGCTGAACTGGTTCTGAAATTTCAGCCTGATGTTCTTAACCCATTTGTTCTTTTATGCGAGTGTTTACTGCATCAGTATTTGTTTTTCCACGAGGTTTTTACTTTTATTAGGGGAAAAAGTCCCCTGCTAGAAGAGGTCTCTCACTATTTTGGCTCCTGAATGGGGATCAAGCAAAGGGGGTGGGGGGGGGGGGCACTTTTTACCATGAACAGAGAGTTAGCCATTTATTTAGCCAAATGTCCTGAACTGGAAATCACTTTCTTTTTACCACAATGCAGCCAAATGGACAAAAAGGAAGCCCATGAAAATAGTGTAAGGATCGTGGAAGCAACGTGTCGGCCTTGCTTTGAACAACTGGAGTGGCTTTGCTTTCCTCCAGCAAATTTGGAAATCGACATTATCGTAGGTCACGGAGTTAAACTTGGTAAACAAGCACAAGTCATCAAGTACTTGAAAAAGGTAATTGGATTCAGGTTGTGCATACAGAACCAAAGAAGCTTGGGATGTTTAAAAACTACTCCAACCCAATTTCAAAGGGCGAAGAAAAGCACAAGACGGAAGTAGAACTGTGTGAAATGGCGGATTCTGTTGTAGGAGTTGGACCCAAGTTGAGCGAGGCCTTTCGCTCATATCTTCGCAGCAGCAATAAAGATGATAATGTTCTTGATGTCACCCCCGGGGTATTTGAAGTGTTTGAGACAGTGAACCAGGTTCCAAATGAAAGACAACAACGCAATGTCCTGGTGTTTGGTCGTGGAGACGAAGAAGATTTCGAATTACTGATAGGATTTGACATCGCTGGCAGAGCGATTGCTGCATTACAAGATACTCGGCTTGTGTTTGTTGGAGCCCCGGAGTTTAAAGCGCTTGTTTCAGGAAGTGGATCTTGTAGTCATGCCTTCAAGAACAGAAGGCTTCGGGTTGACAGGACTCGAGGCTCTTTCAGCTGGTCTTCCAGTGGTTGTCAGTCACAACTCGGGCTTTCGACAGGCATGGTCAACTGAGAGGATCCCGCATAGTGATATAGTCTACGGAGAGCAGTTACAACCATTTCGCCTGTACTTTCTTTTTACATTCATTTCATACATTCATATTCGGTGCAATAGACTCTTTTCGTCCGTTTTATTTCAACGGATGATTCTTTGAAGGCATTGAGCTCCTTAGGAAAAAAACGCAAGGTTTCTCAGTGGACAGAAGACATGACTGATCACTGATGAATATTTATGTGAATGATTTTGCCTGCGAAAAAGAAATGTTCTTAAATAGTCTGAAGGTAATTTTTCTCTTTGATATACACACATAGATGACTTTCAATTATCGAAAACTGTCTTTACTCTAGCAAGGTTTTGCCCTAATAAATTATTTAAATCGGCGAACAAGCGATGGTTGATACTAGTTCCACGCTCCGACCTCTTTGGACCTCTCGATTTCTATGGGTTTGATCGTTTTAAAATATCGCATTTTCTGCCCTTTCTCCACTAAGATGCAAGACGAAGGTTTCAATTTCTTTATGCTAAGTCCTGCGAAGATGGGACATTTTTTCCTGAATTCGCTCTTTTTTCGTTGATCAAAACACAAATATTATCTCTTGAGGGTATGATGAATGTTTAAATTCAATGGTTTATAGTTATTGAAGCTTTTTTGTCTCATTATTTTAGGTAAATTGGTTTCTCATGGTGGCTTCCGGTCGCAACCGCGCGTGGCGAACTTGAAATATACAGGCTAGCAAATGTCATGGAATAGCACGCCGTTAAGGACCTCAACCGGTGTATAAAACCTTTTAAGACATTTTGATAATTCTTTTAGGATCCATTGTAGTGAAGAAGTGGGTGTTTTTGTATATGTATTTTGCCATTTCTTAATAAAGCTTTTTTTTCTGTTTCGCTGTGGCTATATGGCCGGTAACCGGTCAAGGTTTTCAAAATACTAAATGGTCGGCAGTGCTATATTCTCAGTAAATTTCACAAAATGGAAAGATTCCAGCTAATCTAAACTATCATATGTCGATTTAGAAAAGTCAAGTGATCCTGAAATGCTTTACAGATCTTTGGTCTAGTGTTTGGTTTGCGCTGGGCTCAGAGGAGGAAATCATGTTTTGTGACACTTAGAAATTACCGGCCATATGGCCACAGCGTTTCTGTTTATGTTGCACAATGATGCTTAGCTCGTGTTGTGTTACGAAAAATATAGAGATGTCTTTGTTATTTTTATTGTTTGTTGGAGCTATTTCCCTCCTTTGAATTTTATTTCCGATGGACGTCACTTTGCACTTTAACGGTCTCGGTATTTTCGACTACATAAGCCGAGCTTGTTGAAGTAAGAGCGTGTGCAGTCACTGTACGGTTGATGTACTGCATCGATGAATTATTGAACTGATAATATGAACACCGCGATCACCAACAAGCAACGAAGAATAATCTCACACCTAGAATATGTATTTATTTCAAGACAAGTCGTGGAAATCGCTTGTTAATCCATGGAGAGCTTTGTCAACGCACGTTAAAACAGGACGTACTGAAGCAAAGACCTTCCTCGCTAACTTCCAAGAACATGATTTGTGTGGACTGCGTTGCTATCGTAATTCTAGTTAACTCATAATCGTCGGGCAAAACACTCTCTTTGACTTAACAAGAGATATATTTGGAATAGTAAAACGAAAATCGTAATTAGATCGACACAGCAAAGGTACAGAAAGTTTTATCGGCAAAACAAGTCGCTTTGCACTGCTGTTCAACTGTCATGTCCAGGTCCCTTTTGAACTGATAGCATCACGTGCGTTCGGAAGCTTGATAACATAGTATGAAGAGATGCATCATGGGATATATGAAATTCCCCCCTTTATCTGATGCCAAATAAATGCAAAAATCTTTAAGATATGAAGTCTTCTTGTTTGTCTATCTGTACTAGTAGTCTTTAAGATAACGAAGGTCCATATTTCTTGCATTATTACATGTGATTCGGGCCCTTATTGTTCGAATTTTATTACATGTATTCGAATTTACGACGTTAAGAAAAAACGAAATATGAATAATTTATTTCCACGTTTCCGCTCGTAAAATCACTGAGAAAAATTTGCATAAAATTTGCTTGTTTTTCATGCATGTGGGTAAATTGCAGAAACATCAAATTCGATTGATAGAATCACTGAGAAAAATTTGCATAAAATCCGTTTTTCATACAAAAAATTTGCAGAAACATCACAGGCGGTATGACATTTGATTGATGACAGCGGAGGCAAGGTCTATTGGTCTATCCTTGGCGCTCATTCGCCGGATGAAGCCGGATGACAATATCATTGTTTCCTGCGACCAATTAGGATAGACCTTGCTCTACTTATCGCCGGCGCAAAATTCGAGTTTCAAATCGATCAAGTGCAGCCGAAGGTTGTTGCTATTTTTTCAGCAGAAATATACAGAGGAAAATATGACTGAACCTGAACGTACTATCGACATTTTGGCTATTTGCGACGAATGGAAGCCCTCGAAGGGTGGTTTGTCTGCATTTAATAGAGAAATGCTTATAAATTTGGCAAAGGAATCACGGGAAAAAGTCAATGTACATTGTTACGTGTCCGAAAGCGATGAAGAAGACAGAGAAGACGCGAAGAAGAATGGTGTAAACTTAGCGACAGCATTGAAGATACCTGGTACGGCAAACCCTCACGAATGGTTGAAGTTTCCACCGCCGGAAATACCCAAAGTTGATGTAGTGTTTGGGCATGGGAGGAAGTTTGGCTTGCCGGCTTATTTTATGAAGAAGTTTATACCCTGCAAACTGTTGCAGTTTGTGCACGTATATTGTCCCGATCTAGGAAAGTATAAGACGTCAAAACGCACCGCTAATTGTCTACGACCTGATACAATCGATGAAAACGAAGGAAAGCACGCAGATGAAATAGAACTTTGTGAAGTAGCCGATGCAGTAGTAGCAGTGGGGCCCGCGCTGCAGCAGAAGTATCAGAGAGATCTCGCGGATATCGATGTCCAAGTATTTACCCCGTGCATTTCTGCGAGCTTTTTGGTGAATCAGCCTCCCCGATGGCAGGGACAGGGGGCAGAAGGATTGAAGGATTTCATATGTCTGGTTTGTGGTCGAGCAGACTTTGAGGATCGCGAACTCAAAGGCTACGACGTTATCGCAGACGCGATAGGCTCCCTTGGAAAGAATTATCAGTTGAAGTTTGTTGGTTCACCAGCTTGTAAACAAAGAAAACTAGAGAAGTGGTTTCTAAAGAATACTAACATAACTCGTGAACAATTGACAATTTGCCGTTTTGTTGACCAATCTCAACTGAAAAAACTGTTTTGCAGTTCTGATGTCGTGGTTCTTCCATCTCGAGTAGAAGGCTTTGGTTTGGTTGCGTTGGAGGCCATTTCGGCTGATACTAATGTGCTTGTGTCAAAACAAGCTGGTATATCTCAAGCTCTCCAAAAGGTGGAGGGCGCAAATTGTGTTATTGTTGAATCACATGATGATCCAAACGAATGGGCCAACAAAATCCGACATCTGTCAAATCAGACAGTTCAGGAAAGACGGGAAAAAGAACAAAAATTGGGAGCCGTTGCTTGAGATGGGGAGACGTTTCTCTACACAGAGATCCGGAAACAGGCAGTGAGAGGCTGATTTTAAAAGGTGGTGATTCCAGAGCCTATGGAGGCCAGGGAGACCACCCATTGCAACCTAGGGCAGTAAAATGTTATAAGATCTTTGAAGTGAAAAGGCCCTCTGAGGCAAAAAAGCCTCATTCGTCATTTTACTTAGCAGTAAAACCTAAGGTGAAGAATGAAGATCCCGTGTGGTACATGAACAAACCACAAGCGGTGAACAAAATTGGTAAATGCCAAATTACCAACAATAAATCAGCAAAGCGTCCCCGTCTTTAAATGTGTCAATGGCTGTTTTCACACAAGGGACAGATTATCAGACAGATTATTAGAGGCAGATGAATGGTGCTTATGACCAGGTTCACCAAATTAAATGATTCTGTACTAAATAAGTCAGAATTAATTTGGCATGCTTCTTTTTTTGTTTGGTTTTGACTGTAAATTATAAAAACAACATTTGAACTGTCAAGCAGCTTTGAAAACATTGGTTTCCTGAACATTGTAGTTTATGTGATACCATACTGTAGAATTCCAAAAGTAACGGCCCCCATTACTTTCAAATGTAGTAGGCAAAGAGGGCCGCTATTTTAGGGTAGCCGTTACTTTCAGGTAGTTGTTACTTTCCGATAGTTAAAAAATGTTAGTAGTTTACGGTAGTTTCAGAAACATAGTAGCATTATTGAATTTAAAGGTTTTTTTCATTTATGCATGTTACTACCCACATGAACAGGCTAGAAGAGGCCCTAAATGTTGGTACTATAGGGCGATAGTCAGTTATGGGTGCATTTAATCATGTGTTACTATATCATTTGACTCTTGACATATACAACTGTTAAATCATGCATAATTTAAAGAAGGATTCAGATAAGTTTGAGATAGAATCACAAATGACTCATCATGTTGTTTACTCGAAACAGTTTCGCATTTACAATACCAGAGTTAAAATATTTTTGCATGTTCTTGTTAAATTGATTCCTTATTGTGAATGGTACAGGCTGATTAAGTTGGCTTTCGCTTAAAATTAACAAGAAAAGAGACATTTTTTCTCATTTCTATTGCAACAAATGTGACGTTAAACATTTTTTAAAATTGCTTTTTACTTGGATCAAATCCTGCTTCAAACAAATATTAAAAATAAGTAAAAAAGGTTTCAGCAAGCATTGCAGCAATTATTGTAACATAGACAAAACTTGATTGTGTAACCTGCCAAAGCAACAGTTGTTACTACTTTTTTATATTCTGTACATATATTTCTTCTTAATGTTTTAAAATGAGATATATATGTTCTCTTAGTTTAGTTAAATTTAGATGCTAGGATTAAGACTCTTAGCCTTGAATAAATCATTGTAATATGCTGTTAGGGGTTTGCTTGATGACAAATTAAATTTGGGTATAGATGGTTTTCATAGTAATGTCATCAAATTGTAAAGTCAAAACAGTGAGGTTTTATAAATTCTTATTTACACCAGGCTGAAGATAAACAAAAAGTATTTAAATCTTTGTATAAGTTTCCATTCCTGTAGCATGTTTCTTTTTGAAAATACAGCAATTTGAACTTCCGAGTTTTCAGTGTGTGACACCAAAATAAGAATGCTGTCTCGTTAAATAAAAGTCTCTCCTCTTGACTTTCAGCAGTATAACCATTTCACGTATTAGAAGATATGTTTGTGAATGCACAAGTATGCTAGTTCACGAGTGAAAAGAAAGAGCTTTTATAGAAAAAGTGAACTCCAGATGTTTTTGTTGATTTCCGGTGGCCATTTTGGTGCACCAATATGGCGTCTCCATACTGGCAAAGCTCTACAAAGGTGCATGAAACGTTTCGGCAAATAACTTGGAAACTGTGGGCCACAAAGACCTGAGACATGGACTAATTGTTTAAATATTAGTCTTTTATAACACTTCATTTTCTTGGCTTCTTCCACTGGACGGTTTCCAATTAATTTTTATGTTGCATGACAACCTCGTTCCCAGGGTTCTCTCCTACCTGCCCTACAGAGGGCGGGTAGGAGAGAACCCTGGGAACGCGGTTGGTTGCATGACAGTGAAAATGATCTGTAAAGAGTTTTGTTTATTATTTGTCTCATGATAGTCACTTAGTTATTGATTGCAGCATTTCACCACGTACTGCAGGTCTTCATCAGGTGATAGTGTCAATTTACTGAGTGGAACTATCAGCATTACCGTGGTTGGTAGTGAATGGTGTATCACAAACTTCACTTATGGTAGGTGGATTTTGATCCAAAGCATTGTTGGTGTCAATAGAAGAACAAACCTCTCTCAGCAACGTGCAAAGAAAGTTGTGTCCGATAGCCCGGGGCTGATGGATTTTGCTATCGGGCTAGTGGTTTTTGTTCTTAACTTGCCCGACGGAAGGATTGTAATCAATCCTGCTAATCAAAAAGGGTTTTGGGGCTAGTTGAAATGACTTGCATTGTGGGCTAGTACATGCTAGCTACAGCTTGCTCCAATGGCAGGCTATAAAACTGACTTTCTTTGCACCCTGCTCAGCAATCTGTTTTGGTACCAATAGGCTGTTGTTTTGTCTGATCGTAGGCATCCACACTTCAGGAATCTCAATTCCACTATCCCTGTTGATGCTGTTAGGATGAAGTCTTATGTGAATAACCCCTAACCCTAAGAGAGCACCAGTGAAGTTGACCAGTCAATGAACTTTTAAACCTTGTCCCGAAGTGGATAATGTCTGATCTTTTAGGGTGGGAAGGTGAAATTATCACTGTCATCACTGGTGTAGACTTTCTGATTGAAGTTATTGTAAAATTACTGGATCACTGCTCTTGCTTGGTGTAGTCACACACTTCTCAGCATGGAAAGTGTATAAATTTTATCATTTGTGGGGATGAGCCGCTTTTAAAGGTATCCAAGAGGGGTGTCTTATTATTTCTGGGACTTATTTATGGGACACTGAATATCTATCACAGTGAACTCTCTTAACAGATATTCCTATTACACAGACACCTCTAAAAACATTCCTTTACCCTTTATATTTGACTTTCCGTAAAGTAGTTTAAAGCACCTGGGCAGATTGGTTGACCTGTGCAAATAATTTATTGGCTATAACTTTGGCACAGATCATGGGCTGAATCAAAATTTGGCACCCATAAAAAACTCAATGTCCTTAACATTTTGAAGTCTGAATATTGTATAACTCATATGATATATCATGTGACCATTTTGCTAACAATCTTAACTGACAACCTGGTGGCGGGTTTAAGAAAAAAAATCAAGCAATAACAATTTTTTCTCACTCATTGTAAATATTTCTAACACTTCACATTTGGAATTTTACTGTCCATTGCACCTCAATAAAAAATTGTTTAAACCTTTAATTTTAAACTTCACATACACTTATCCAAAATGGAAGAAAGAAATGTTTGTTTACCCTCTATCTGAATAGCCGATTTATTTATCCAATCCAATTCGACAACTTCCTTCGCTTTCAATTTTTGGTTACGTGTCCATAATTAAACGTCAAGGCACAAGAGGACCTCAAGATTTACTTTTGGGAAACGATTCATTTTTCTCTGTGTATCCTAGCAAGAGATATTGCCAATCACCAAACATTCCTTTGACCCAGGCCTTCAACCCCTTGAGAGGCAGGCTAGGCAAGAAGATCAGGAAAAAGGGAAACTAGCCGACAATCGATATGTTGCTCAAGTTTAAATGAAGCTGCTAGTGCATAGTCAAACCCCGCAATCATGCAAAGTTACTCAAAATGTTTCACTCTTCTCCAATTCTAGTAATTCTGCCAAATGTGAGAGTTTTTTCACGTTTATTTTTTGCGACTTCAAGTTTTTTAGCCTGGGGGGTACTCCTGGGAATGCTTGGTGGGGGCGTGCCGTCCGATTTTCAAAATCCTTACCCTATTTCAAACCAACAAAGGCCATTTCCACACCCGTTTTCAGACCCGGTCTCTAAAACTCATACCTGTTTTCAGACCGGCATAGGCAGAAATAAACGCTAAGAAAAAGGTTTCTTAGAATCCATTTGGAATTCGCATATTATTCTTTCTTTCTTTAATTCTTATTCTTTTGGAATTGATAGACAAATTCGTTCATAAACTCTCCTAGTTCCCTCAAGTACCATACCCGATTTCAGACCAAAATGGGCAAATTATATACCTGTTTTCAGACCAAAACAGCACAAAACCCTACCCGCCCTACGGGCGGAACATACCTATATGGCTCATATAAGGGAGTACCTCCCCCCCCCCCCCCCCGGGAGTGTTTGAGCAATAAAAGAGACTGCATATTCTGGTTCAGTCAATTCTGTGGGTACTCACCAAGTGACTACGTGACTTGCGCTGGTAGGCTGTGAGTATTACTGATTCGACGAAGAAGAACGCAAGCCTGATTTTGTTTTGGGATGAGTTAAGATTTCTAGTCACGATGTACATGCACGCACGTACTTACAGGGTCACCCCTTTATAATCTTTTTGCTTTTGCTAGTGTTGGTAAGTGAAATGTCCTCACTGTACCTTGAGTAAGTCTTGAATGGTCGATGCCCGATCTGGGAAGACATGTTACTTTAAAATAGTGTGATTAGAATCGCTTCTTTTGTTGATCTTTTTTTCTTTTAGCATTGGGTTTTGTGAGTATTGGGGTCATAGTAGCTATTATAGAGTAATTTTTTCTGGCTATTTTGAGCATTTTTCCTGATTTAATGTTCATGTTTTGCCTTGTTCAATCTACCTAAGATTTCCGTTTTTTATAATTGCGATTGTAATTTTCATGCAATGTGTGTGCGTACTCTAATTGCAGATTGCAGATGTTGGCGCGTGTACAAACGGTTTCAAATATCACTATTTCCACAATCACACATACAAGTCAGCACCCAACCTCTACGCCGGTAGTTCTGCACTTTTCCAAGAGCTAAAAAGTAGGTCAAACGCTCTCTTTTAGTCTGCGATTACTTTTAGCTATTAATCTGTACATAAATTTCATGTCAGTGGTTGAACATTTTCTAGCAAGGTCAAAATTGAAATGTGCCAAATTTTTCCTCGAGAAATAGGTTGTTATGGAAATAGGGATTAATCATTAAGACCCATTAAGGACAGGGCGTGAAGCACACCGTTTTGTACTGCTTAAATGTAATATATTAATAAGAGAGTTTCTGTCGAGTTCGCATTCCGTTAGACGCAGTAAATGCCCTATGTCCCCATACTTGTTTGTTTGTCTGTTGTTTTTTTCTACCTTTACTTGTCTTCTCATGTTTTTTTCGTCCTTGTTCCCTCTTAAAAGTGTCATTTTTATTACAAGTGTGTATTAAAGTAGGGAAGTCAAATTAATGTGATCATTTTCGGGGGTATATATATGAAAGGATGTCGTTTTTGTTGCAGATACTCTTCAAAAACCACATGACTGTCATTCGGCTAATACTTTAACACATTCTCTTATTAAATACGTTATTTTTTAGCAAGTGACTGTATTTGGGCAGTTTTGTCCTCACATACATGGAGCCCTGTAGGATTCTTGACTTGATATTTTCTTGAGGTCTTCACTCACGACACGACAGCTAAGTTGCCACTCTGCTGTCTTGCTTGATATCAATGATTATATATTCCCCACGTCTTTCAAAGCTGGTTATGAAGAATTAGCCAGGGATTCAAAGCCGGTGACAAGCACAGAAATATAGTTTGATTGAATACAATTACTGAAGATGTTGAAATTGATATACAGTGAAAATCTGCAACTAAGAACCTACATTTTCCCAAGTTAGCCTAAACAGGTTCTTACATAAATGGTAATAACTCAGCAGAAATTTAGGCTGTTTAGGTTATTAAATAGGCTCTTATTGTGTCAAGAACAAAAGGGTGGTAGCTATGAGTATTTGGTGGTATTCAGCTTATTCCTTATAACTATTTATTCTTCATTCAAAATATTTCCCTGATTCTGATTAGCTAAAAGCACACGCATAATTCACCACAACCAGCTACTGATGACAAAATTTGGAAGAATTTTGTGTTTCACGAACCAATGACGTCAAAAGTGCAGCCTTCTTGCAGGTTAATGCACCGTTAACAGAGAATACCCTGTGACGAGGTTGAGTTGTTTTGGTTGTCAAAAAAAAAATGGCGGACATTTCATAATAACTAAAAACATGGCAAGAACAGCAAAAAGACAGCTCTAACGCCGACATCTGCTATTTGGAGAATATTTGCGGAGCTGAACAACCCTAAACGTGCACTGTCGAAGATGAACTTAACATCGATGGAGGCAAGCATGTTTTAGCTATGTTTTTAAACTAGGAACTATTTTGAATGAATAATAAAACAGTTATTGAATTCGGCTTTTGTATCATATGAAGAATTATGCAGATCTCGGAGGGTGTTATCCGCCTCGACCTACGGTCTCGACGGATAACACCCTCCTCGATCTCCGTAATTCTTCATGAGATACTTAGCCTCATCGATCATTCATTAATTGTTAACTAAAATCTGCATACCAAATTAGTATTTATGTAAAAATGACCATGAGAAGAAGGACTGAAACACTGATCACATGAATTTCGAAGTCCCTTTGCCCAAGTCAACAGAAAATAAGAACCTGTTTTAAGTTTTAGGTACAACAGGTTTTTCTATGGAGGAGGCCTAGCTGACAAATTTTAGTCACAACTAAGAATTCGGTTTTTTTAAAAAACAAGTTCTTAGTTGTGGGTTTTTACTGTATTTTGCAGTAAGTGCTGACTCCAAAGAGAAAGTACTATGGTGTTTTTCTCTTTGTTTTCTATTTTAGTTTTCATGGCTGGCTTACATATTGACCATATATCACAGCAAAAGCTCAAACAAGATACACAGAAGCATCGTGTTCTTCAGTAGGTTGGTGATCAGTGCGCTTTAAGACTACTGTTCTTAAAAGAGAAATGTTGCTTGAGAGTTTATGTCATGTGTAAGTGTTACTTTTACACAAAACACGTACGAAAACAACAGCTTCTGTGAGATTGCACAATGAAGGCAGTCCTTATGCCATGTTTGCTTACAGTGCATTAAAAGGAAACAGGGGGCAAAAATGCAGTACTGTAGAAACTGCATTTTAAAAAAGGACATCAGGAATAAACCTTCAAAGGCCCCCATTTCAAATCACATTTATTGCACACTGATATGTGACTTGCAGCTTCTCTCAACAAAACGTAATTGTTTGTTTAACTCATGGATAGGGCATTTGAACACAATTTTTATTCCACAGTGGAATTCTTTCGGTGTTAGGAAGAAAACATGAGAAATGCCCAAGAAATGCGCGGGAAAGGAGACGATAGGCATGCTTAAAATTGACTGTGCCATAATCTTTGAGTCAAGCCATATAGTGAAAAAAATTGTGCACTTGGGGGTAATAGTATGGTAATAGTACTTGGTCTGCTAAACAATATTAGCTATGGACCCCAGTCAGGGAGGGAATTTTGTACTCAGGGGGGTGGGGTGGTTGCAGTTTCCAAATAAACTGCTGTTATTGAAAAGAAAGCTGTAAAGTTAAGCCGATCTTGCAATATCAATAAGGCGTGATGTCCTAAGGAAGTTTAACTAGGTCTAACTAATGTAAATGGCGTGAGGGGAAGGTTTGAACACAGCTTAGGGGGAGAGGTGGGAGTATCTCTGTACGCATGATTGTATAAGATTCTCTTGTGAGGGAAAATGCACTGACCTTTCCTGAATTCTGGCATAATTTTAAATCATTTAATAATTAGTTTCTCCTCTGACTTCATCCCTCATCTCCATGGTGGTGGCGGGGGGTTGGGGGTTAGAGTTAGGGCTAGGGGGAGGTTTTTCCTGCTGTAGTAAGCGCATGTTTCGTATGTTATCAGCACATCAACCTGCGGAAATAGACCACATGATTTAAGGCGCTGTTTTAGGCTATTTAATCTCCTGGTAACCGTTACACCATTCATGACGCAACTTAAATATTGTCAAGGATTTTAGCAGCATTTAGAGTCATATTCTCTCTTTTTAAAAATTTATATCACAACTGTTATTTTAATCGACTCCAAGACAGCCATTTTCTGTCTGTGAGCTTGATCCTTATTCTTGTACAGGCAAGGACCTTAAGCCTCGCATTCTCCAAAAAATTGCAACTCGTAGTACAGGACATTCCCGCTTAAACATTTTCATCGTCCTTTACAACGTCGTTAGACTTTGCACTAGCTCCTGGTATACCATACATACATACTTTATTGTTACCTCCCCAAAGGGGCTTTGATGCTCACGGTGACGTGGACGACATAGGCTTCCATGCATCTGACTCGGATCTTGATCATCTCCATTCCAATTACTGTTCCAAACAATGTCCATCTTTGTAGGCAACTCTGTTAGTGTGCTGAAATAATACATGGTCAACAGCGGGAAGGTTCTCAAGGTTTCTTCCCTTATGTGTAAATAGCCAGAACATTTCTGGCATCATTGACCGGTTTGTGTGGTAAGACATGACGACAACAAATCTCTCAAGCACGGGCATAGAGTCTTTAACATCCGTCACAGTTTGCTAAGGGATGTAAAGAGTTCAGTGGCTTCTCCATAAGACATCCTTGTGGCCCAGGCAGTTCTCTCGTTCTAAGAAAGCTGATGTCTGATTACATTGGTGATTGAGTGATAAAAGTACAACACGTTATATAGATTTTTTAGCTCGGCGAGAGCCCTGGCGATATTACTGTGCGATGTAAAGAACCAGTTGCGGTAGTAGAACTGGGGTTATGATCTATGTTACCGATACCAGAAGACTTACATATATTTGGAGTGAATTCTCACGATGAATCTTTGCGACGTCGAACCACGGAGTTAAAACTTATACGCCAGTGTAATACCGTAAGGACAGCTTGATTCTGTATGATGTTGCTTGACTGCGTCTTAATACTAGCTCCACCGGCCCCGGATGGCCTCAATTAAACTTTTTAAAGACTGAGGGATGTGAGGCTTCTTAGCCATTAATTCAAATGTCCAATGAAACCAACTTTTTTCCATGTTAAGGGGATCCCAGTGTACAATATTGACAATTTTTGCAATCTCCATTGCTTCGCTGGCGATGTTTCTCTCTGTGGCGTTCTTTTAAACAATTACAGCGTCTTCACTAAAAGCAAGAAGGACTTCACGAACATCTTTATAATAATGGTGTTAAATCCAGACGTTGCTGTTTTATGGCTTTAAGATTTGTGCTGTGAACTTGCTGTAACATATCAACCTCCTCTGCTCTAGTCTTGATGCATTTATTCTAGATAGCTCAGAAAACATGAACGCTGAATCATTTCGGTTTCTTCAAGAAAGTGAAATAACCAGTTCCGGCTGTGAGTGCAGTGCCGGCGTAGCATACGGAGTCGTCATAATTGTTTGACGGTTTGATTTTTCACTTCTGGCACTACTGGCCGTGCATCAAATACTACAAAACCCGCACTTAGTTTACCGAGTAGTGATGTGTCTTTAAGGATGCGAAAATTGTCTCTTATGTTCCACCCAGGTTAAAAGTAGAGGTACTGTGAATCGATGTGAAGCTCTCTGAAACAGAAGAACAGGCTTGTCAGACCTTTGTATCTGCAATGCTCCTTTGGTAACTTCTTTCTACCGTCATCATCTTTTCGTCTCTGTCACTCGCTTTTCCTTTTTTTAATAGCGCTCTCACTCTCTTCGGTGCATTAAACTGGTTTCTACATAATTTGTGCCAGTTAGCTCGCTTTTCACAAAGTAACATTGATCTATGAAACCCCCTTGCAAGGCATTGCTGGCCAACAAGTCCCAACATTGTTGGAAGTTACATGTTGTGTCGGTTTGCACACCCTGTTACATGTTGTTGTGTGTTGTTGGGCGGTTGTTAAGGAAAGTTTGAAACCGGTCAAACTTTTAGCCTTATTCAAACGGATGCAACATTGTTGGCCGGCACCCCCCAATATTGTTGTCAGTTGTTGCGTCTGCCTGCACGTAGCTCTAAGTATGCTAAGGCACAATGAATCATACCGTGGATCTGACTCTTTTACACTGAATCAAAAGGACATCCTAATTTTTCTGAAGAATCTTTTGAGCACAAAACGCACTGTCTCAGTTGATAAAATTTTGTACCACAAGTTTTTTCGTTCTTTTCTCCCTTTTTTTCTCAGCTCAGCACTTTTATCTTTGATATAAAGACAAAAATAAAGTGTAAGGGAGATCAATACATTATTGAAAACTAGAAATAACCAAAGGTTGCGGAGTGCAGGAACAACGATGCAAGACAGGGGCGGATCTAGGGGGAGGGTGCAGGGGGTGCGCACCCCCCCCCCCCCTGAGATGACCTGCGGTTTTCTAATTCAACTGGTATTCTGCAAAAAAAACTATGTTGTTTATTGGTGTTGAAGTAGAGCAAGAGACAAGTGCACCCCCTCCTAAAAAAGATCCTGGATCCTCCCCTGTAAGATGAAAACGCTTCAACTCCAACACTGTGCTTTGCGGGTGATAGAAGATCCAAATGCGAGTGATCAAATTGCGTTCTTTGAATTCCATTCATTCTTAGTCCAAACAAATGCTGGCTACATACATGCGATGCATGCATAATAACAACTTGGAGAGACGCCTCCCATAAGTGCAACCATTACTCAAAGGTACACGATGAAGCGTTTACCATGTGTGTTATAAGTAATTTAAGAAAAAAGTTTTGAATTTTTTTAATCGATAGTAGGGAAAGGAAGTAAGTGTTGTTGTTGTTGTTGTTGTCATCTCCGAGCTGTGCTTGTGCAGATCATTCTTTGCAAAGTTGTTTGTCTGAAAAATAATTTTTCAGTGAATTAATAGTTTTGCGGCGCCTCGATATGGATTTTGAAATCTTTTTAGAGTGCACTTTCTCTCAGTTTCAGGACAAAAACATAAGCTTAAAAAGGAAAAATGTTATCTGCAGAAAACGATGCGCTTTTGACGTGCAATTTCACCTCATAGTAGTTTCAATCTTTTTAAAAAAGTGGTTGAAAGGTCATGGAGATAGCTCCTGCCAATTGCTACAAAGAAGGATTTGATTAGTATGTGTCATGGCGCTCTTGTTAACGGTTTTGTAAACATTTCGGTCTACTTTAACAAATTAGTGAATAATTTTTAAACCGCTCGATAGATCTTTTTTTAAAAATAAGATTTTTCTCGTAATTCAAACTGAGAATTAGTCAGCCACTTCTTCACTTTCAGACCCATTGCTGAGAGCGGAGATGATTCTAGAAAGTTAGGCGGAAGTTAATTCTAATAAATTCACGAGTGGAAATAGCCCATTGCAATACAGTGCCTAATAATAAAAAAAAATCTGCATATGATACCTTTCCCTTATAACCATGCGGAAACTCGTCACGTGCAAGGCAGCCACTGTCTCGTGTCAATGCAACTGGATTATTGCGCCGACTTCAGGTTAAAATAGAAAATATTTATCTCTTCAAAATAATAATAAAAACATGCAGACGTCTTTAAACACTGGCTTTGCCCAAATTTTCTTGTGCTGCCCAAAAAATCTGAGTTGCCCAAAATTTGGGGGGGGCTGCAGCCCCCCTCGCCCCCCTGGCCCGTACGCCTATGCCTTTGGTTCCTCATTTGTGGTTAACTCAGAGGATCCCGCCAATTGGACCGCGGCCATTCAGAAACTTTGGGCCAAAGACAGGAAAATTCGACTTGAGGAAGTGAAAAAGTTGCGTGATTCCTATGGAAGGAAATACAACTGGGCCGAACAAATAAAAGAGCTTGTCAACAAGATGATCAGCTTGACTCACGGTATGAATGCAAATTACCGTTTCCGGCTCAACACAATGTTTCATAGCGCATAAGGAAAAATAATTTCTCAGCTTCTTGCTCTAAAATCTTAAAACAGATTTCAGTTCAACGCAGATTACAGGAAACTGTGATGTTTGTATTTTGAGAAAAAATAGTGATATAGTCTGTGGAGAGTGGTTACAACCATCTCTCCTGTTCTTTTTTTTTTTTTTTACTTTTATTTCATACATTCATATTCAGTGTTCGTCCGTTTCATTTCAACAGATGATTCTTTGAAGGCATTGAGCTCCTTAGGAAAAAAGCCCAAGGCTTCTCAGGGGACAGAAGACATGACTGAGGACTATGCAGGTATCTTCACAACGAATAATGAATATTTATGTGGATGATTTTGCCTGCTTAGAAATGTTTATAATGTATGTGGGGGGTCTGGAAAAGCCGGAAACCGGAATCCGGAAAAGGAACAGGAATAGGAAGCGGAACCGGAATAAGAACCGTAATGGAAAGAGGAACCTATATAAAAACAGGGACAACATTTATCTTAATTTAAGTTAATTTGGATTAAATTCTTATTCAGATATATACGAAAAATAAGGGGAAAAAGGGAATTGAAACAGTGTATAGAAATATGAGAAGAAAAAGATATAATCATTAAAAAGCCAGAGAAAAAAGAAAACAATCTTGAAATGTGAATCTAATCAATGTAACCTTTCTTTGTGTTTACCCTGTGACACAACCTCATCCCCAGGGCTTTTCCCTAAAAAATTGAGGGAAAAGCCCTGGGGACGAGGTTGCCTGTGACACATTGCGTTTTCGTGTCAAACATAATAGCGAACTTAAGAAACCAGAACGCTGACCGTCGCGGACTTCATGAATAGCAACCGGAAGTACAATGTTTCTCTTGATGGAACGCTTCTGTCTCACACAACGAATCCTTTTACCTTCCACTGTAGAATTTGATGAGTCAGAGCACTGAAAGACAGAAAATATCCACTTCCGGTTTCCATTTTCAACGTCCTGCACGTCAACGTTCTCGTTGCTTAAGGTCCCTATTGCAATCGGTTGGATAAAGCCCGGAGGTAGTACAATATATCTATGTAGCAAACCTGAAGTGTAAGGCAGCCCGATAACCGTCTCTGATGCAGGGTATCACGTTTACACATGGGTCTGACAAATAATATTAATATGTAATAACCTCCTTCCTGCGAGAGACACAAGGAACCTTAAGATCTGACAACGGCAACGCCAGCGAAAACGCCACTTAGAAATTGAATTCGGGTCCTAATTCAAACTATTGCTCATCCAAATTGTCCAGCTTTTAAAGGTTGGGAAATGAAGCTGGAGACCGCGTCCGAGCTCAGATAGACACAATAAAATTTTTCGCCTTGCCGTTCACGTTCTCAAGAGAACTTTTATAAGATTTGATCATTTCACGTTGTAGTTGTGCAGAAACGGTGAACATATAGACAGAAAGCGCGATGCACTTGCAAAGCTGTTGTTTTACTTATTAAAGTTGCTGCGTTTTTGACCTTCTGGTTGCCGTAATATATAGAAATTCAGGGGAGCATGATACCAGGCTAGTTCTCTTATTTTTCATTTAAATTGAATTAGAATTTAAAACAAATTAAGGTAAATGATGTCCCTGTTATGGTATCGGTTCCCCTTTACATGACTGTTCCTGTTCTCATTCCCGTTCCTATTCCGGATTCCGCATTCCGGTTTCCTGCTTTTCCAGACGCCCTAAACATATTCAGTCTGGGGAGTTTTAGTCTTCCTGAACTAGGGGTGGCCTCCACTCTTCCTCAATTATTTAAATTAAAAAACGTTTTATTTTTCAGGGTCTGACATCAGGGGCACCCAACGACGGTTTTCTGTAAAATATTTGTTCAGAGAAGCAAATATTGCCTAGAATTTTCTATTACTTGACGACGGCTAAAAATTTCTAATGATCCACCTGATATTTTTGCATAAAAAGTCTTCCTGTGCAACGAAGTCACGAAATTTGGTTCGAGAACAAAAAGTGTGAATAGGCGTCGGTTTGTGGTCTTTCACGACAGGGGTTTTCCCTTCCTTTCAAAATAGAGCTTGGCTTTTGCAAAAAAATGGAAAATGTTGTAATCACCATTTTTTGTTTTTTTGCAACCTTGTTCTCATCTGAGACACGAAATTTTTCTTATAACTAGAAACGTCAATTAAAGGAATTTTAATTGGTCATGTTCGCGAAATAAGATAACCCGATGAAGGATGGCTGTCAAGGAACAAAGGATTTTGTTGCCTGCATAAAATTGCAGGCCACCAAATGTTCTCGACGGCATCTTTGAAGTTTGCTGACAGTTGAGACAATTTTGGCAAGAGAAAAAAACGTTCGCTTTAGAAATGGCTTCCTGTTGACAGATGTTTTTGCAAACAAACACAATTTTGAGTAGTGCAGACAGGGCCATATTTCAAGACCATCCCTAGACCATCTGTGACATATGAATAACTATCAACCTCCTTATTGTCAAACTCCATTAAGCATAAATATATATCAGTCTCCATCTTTTTCGTTTTCTCATTTTCCATTTCCATGCAGTTCTCGTTTTAAATATATTCTATGAATTTCTTTCCTCCATCCACATATATTTCAAAATTATCTTTCTAGGGAAAAGTACCTCATCCATTCATAAGAAGTTTGTTTCAGCTGATATCGAAGACACTGATTCCAAAGCTGAGTACAAAGTTCAGAATGTTGAGGCGCTTCATGCTGCTGCAAGTTATGGAAACATTGAAATCATTGAGTTACTGCTGTCTCAAGGATTTGAGGTTGATTCAAGGAACAAGGAAGGTGTGACTCCACTGATGTGTGCAGCTCTTAATGATGAACCAACTGCTTTTCATATTTTGATACAAAAGGGTGCTGATCCATCTTTGAAAGATAACAGTGGGTAGAGCCTGCTCCACTTTGCTGCTCAAGGTGGAAATATATCTATTATTAACAAGTTGTTATCACTTGGTCTTGACACTGATTCAAGAGACAGTGATGGAGCCACTCCACTTATGTTTGCCTCTGCCTTCGGGAAACAAAGTACATTTCAGCTGCTGATAAAAAACGGTGCTGATCTATCTTTGCAATACAACAATGGGTTAACTCTGCTCCACGCTGCTGCAGAGGGTGGAAATACATCCATTATCTACGAGCTATTATCACTTGGTCTTGACGTTAATTCAAGGACTAATATTGGTGTCACTTCATTGATGAATACAGCTTCGCATGATAAAGAAAGCGCTTTTCAGATGATGATAGAAAACGGGGCAGATCCATCTTTGAAAACTATATTTGGAGGCAGTGTTCTCCACTCTGCTGCAATAGGAGGAAATACATCCATCATCAACAAACTGTTATCACTTGGTCTTGAAGTTGATTCAAGGAAAAATGATGGCGTCACTCCACTGATGATTGCAGCTGAAAACGGAAAACAAGCTGCTTTTCAGATGTTGATACACAACGGTGCCGATCCATTTTTGAAAGACAACTATGGGTCCAATCTGCTCCACTCTGCTGCAGTAGGTGGAAATACATCCATTATCACCAAGATGATATCACTTGGTCTTGACATTGATTCAAGGAACGATGGTGGTGGCACTCCACTGATGTATGCAGCTTATGGTGAACAAACTTCTTTTAAGATGTTGATACAAAACGGGGCTGATCCATCTTTGAAAGACAACAATGGGTTCAGTCTGCTCCACTTTGCTGCAAAAGGTGGAAATACATCCATTATCAACGAACTGTTATCACTTGGTCTTGACGTTGATTCAAGGAGCAATGCTGGTGCCACTCCACTGGTGGCTGCAGCTTTTTGTGACAAACAAAGTGCGTTGGAGATGCTGATACAGAATGGTGCTGATCCATCTTTGAAAGACAACGATGGGAACAGTCTGCTCCACGTTGCTGCCCAAGGTGGAAATACAACCATTATCAAGAAGTTGATATCACTTGGTCTTGATATCGACTCAAAAGACCTCAGTGGTAAAACACCTGTGATTATCGCGATAGAGGAAAATAATTCTGAAGCCGCAAAATTTTTGATATCTAAGGGAACACTTTTATAAATTAGCTTTATTAACTATATTTAGTTATGTTATGTTTGATGTTATCTTCACGTAGAATAGTTTTAGTCTTTGTTTTAGCAAACAAATCGGTGTGCCCACATAAAAAAAATATGAGTACGTTTGCAAGCCAGGAAGGTAGACAGGATAGTTCACTGAGGACAATTATTTGGCGACGAATATACGTCCAGAAAGAAATTGTAGGAAAACAAAGAAATAAAAACCAAACTTCAGCGTTTTTATGTTTTATTTATTATAGTGTTAGACTGAGGGACACTCTTCCGAAGAGATTAGAAGAGCCATACAATGAACATTTAATGTTCATTGTATGGCTTACTACAAACTTTTGTTATTCCATCATAGGAATGATAAAACAATTTTTAGCGCCAAGATCACTTATTCCATTGGCGCTTTACAATTAAACGTAATAACCGAGAAGGTATTATTTAGATCGTCCTTTTCAGCTGCAGTCATTATTACAATTCATATATTTCTCTGTATGCTTTCTTTTCGCAAGGCTTCGGGGATGAAAGCGGAATAAATCATAGTTACCAAACTTAAAAGAATCATGAAACTTTTTAAAAACTTAGAAATCATGAATCTTTGTACTTTCTCTGGAATCATGAGTGACGAAAGAAAGCTCATTGAACGTATGAATAACTTGTACCTTCTCGGTTACTTAATCGGTCCAGGAATGCAGAAAAAGGCGTTTCTGAGATCAGTTTCAAACATTTTCCGCTTATAATCCGTTTGTTTCAGCTATAACTCCGGTACTTGTTCTGTCCACTCATGAACAAGACGACACACATCGAGAACCAATGATCCAAAGGCAACTTTAAAGTCTGGATGTATAGTTTGAACACCATTATTTAAGGTTTTTGTGAGGTGTCGGATATCCTTCAATGGCAATATAATACGTAGAATCCGTTAGTTATCCATTAACTGTGCCCCTGACTGATCACGTGCGCTAGTATTGCTACATTACTGTTAGCTCGCCTTCGACCTGAGAACTCGCCATAGTTCTTTCAGTTAACACGCCATGCCTAAGCGCTCTGCACATGCCAGTCTTCTCCTAAGACCGACAACTCTTGTTTGACTCAGTTTTGCCTGAACATAACCTTCCTCAAAGTCTCGTCGAAGTTTTGGATGAGCACCACATCACCTCGGAATCTGTTCTCACCGAAGTTACCGAGTAGGATTTTGCGGACGTGAAACTTGTAGTTGGGCAGAAAATTATTTTACGCCGAGTCATCGCTACTCTCCTGAAGCAGCCTACCTCCGCTGTCTCCATGACTGCCCAGTTTCCCGAGTGGCTTTTCCTTTAACGAAGGTCTCTCAGCCTTCATCGCCTCCTCCCTTTTGGACGAAGAACTCACCAAAATCGACGCCGAGTTTTGCGATTCAAAGGCAGCCGCTCCCTCGAATAAACAGTTATACCAATCGACTGAACAAGCAACTACAACAATGACTTCGCGTTCTTCAATAGCTCTAAAGAGTCAGAAGGTGAGCCACTGTTACCTTCCGATCTTATTTTTGACCCTTTTTGGAAGCATCTAGATTTCTCCAGTTGACCTTTGCGCAATTCATGCTGGGAGACCTTAAGATCCTCGAATCTATTATGTCCAAGAATCCCTCGGAGGCCACGGATTACATCGGTTACCAGACGTTTTTGGCCATCAAGGGAACTGCATTTCAAACCCGTGCCATCCTAGCTTTTGATCAAGATTACCGTGCCACCGAATCGAGGGACAAGATTAGCTGGGGAAGTAGCGTGGACGACCTTAGCGCCCAGAGTCGCGTTACGCCCGACGCCATCTTCCCCCTCGCGTGCTAATGATGGTCGCATTTCTACGAACGAGTAGTTTTGTTTCCGTTGGATTTTTAGTCCTAACGGCTGCCCCAACACGCAGTCTTGTCGTTCAAGAACGTTTGTATTTACTGTTCACAACCCCACAAAGGCAAAGCTTGCACCAGCGTCGCTGGTTCTCCGTCATTCGCTCCTTGAAGTTTCGTCCAAAAACGTCTTTTGAGGCTCGTGGAGGGGTTTTATGATCTCTATCAGGCCAAACAGGACAAAATGTGCTCAAAATACTGTTTCTAAGTACGCGTATTTATTATATAGCTGAATCCGCGAGCGGACAAGATAATGCGACTACAATCTTCTGATTGGCCACCCTGGTAGGCAATAAATATGGGCTTATCTTGCCCGCTCAGAATTTCTGCGTTGGTCTCGCAAAAAAGTGCCCTTTTTGGCCGTTTATATGGCCATTTCTGACTAAGCTTGTTCGGTCAAAATGGCTGGATATTGGGCTCTGCCCTTAATGACGCATAAAAAGAAAAAGTCGCGCAATATCAATTGGTCAATGACGCATGCATCATGACGAAGGATTGAGATATTGTATAAGTGTTAAAAACAGAAGTTCGCAAACCTCACTTTTTCAGACGGTTGTTGGTCATGAAGAGAGCATTTCAAGAAGATTGTGCTAATTTACCAAGCACATCGGAGTCACCAGATAGAAAAAAGTCAAAGCTTGTTAACATCTTGTTTGTTTGTGATGAGTGGAACTCCAGTAAGGGTGGTTTGTCAACTTTCAACAGAGAATTTGCAATAAATCTTGCTAAAGCATCAAGGGATGACTTTGTTATTCACTGTTTCGTCTCTCAGAGTAGTGAATCAGACAGAGAAGATGCTGGCAAAAATGGCGTGAATTTAATAACAGCAAAAAGTGTGCCGGGAACTCATGACCGTCTGGAATGGCTGAGACTTGTTCCTTCGGAGCTCCCACATCCTGATGTTGTTATCGGCCATGGACGAAAGTTTGGCACCCCTGCTTATTGCATTGTACAAAATACCAAGTGCAAATGGATACAGTTTGTGCATGTATTTTGCGAAGACCTTGGAAAGTACAAACAAACCGATACTAACACTCAACCAGATGCAGTGGAGGAGAATGAGAAGAAACATAAACAGGAAATCAGACTTTGCGAGGCTGCAAACACCGTGGTCGCTGTTGGCTCACTATTACAGCAAAAGTACAGCAGATGTCTCCCAGTCACGAAAGTTCACATTATCACTCCTGGAATTTTGGATAAATTCGTCAACCTTTCAGATCAAATACTTGCCAATATTTCGCATAGTCCTGACGAGTTTAGTGTCTTTGTCTTTGGGAGAGGATCTTATGAAGATCTGTCACTCAAGGGCTTTGATATTATTGCCAATGCATTAGGTTCTCTTGGGGAGAAGTATAAGATGACATTTGTTGGTTCACCTGAAGGCCAACATAGAAATATAATGGATTGGTTTCTACAAAATACAAGAATAACAAAGAGGCAATTAACAGTTCGTGGTTTCTGCAATCAAGATGAAGTGAAAAAAATGTTCTATGAAGCAGACTTGGTTGCTATGCCTTCTCGTACCGAAGGCTTTGGTCTGATTGCTCTGGAAGCCATTTCTGCTGATGTCCCTGTTCTTCTTACCAGTGAATCTGGAATAGCTAAAGCGTTGGAGCAAGTTGACGGTGGAAAGTCTGTTATCATTAAATCAGAAGATCCGGAAGAGTGGTCCCAAAGAATCAGAACTCTTTCTGAGATTAAGTTGAAAGAGAGACTTAAAACGTCTATTAATCTCAGAGAAAGCTACAACAAGACATTCCCTTGGGACACCCAGTGTGAGAATTTTAAAGAGATCATTTTGAGGATGATGAGTGACAACTGCTGTGCTGAAAGTGATGAAGGTAAAATATGTCCCATGTTATTAGCTCTTCATTTTCATGATAGAGGGTTATTGCGTAGTATCCAGTAGCAAAGCCACAAGATTACACTTAAATGCCTATTATTTTCATGCCCAGAATAAGATTCGTTTTAGGGATTACGACTATTTTTACAACTTTGTCTCCTTTACTTTCATTTTCATGATCGGGACAAAACATGGAGGGTGAAAAGATTTTAAATCAGTAGAGGATTCTACCAACCTCCTACCCATCCCTTCCCAAACAACCCAAGATTTTGCCCTAAATGAGAAGTGTTAACATTGGGTAAGGGGAGGGGTAGGCTGGCAGTTTCCCAAAATCTTTCTCTTCTAATATAAGACCATCTCTGAAAAATAGGTAACAATCAACCACATCATTGTTTTATTGTGTGCAAATAATGATCATTGTTTTCTTTTTCCAATTCTCCATTTCCCATTTTTAAATATGCAATCTGTTTCTTCCTGACATTCATATTCCAAAATAATTGTCTTCTTAGGGAAAGGTGTCTCATCCATTCATGAGAAGTATGTTCCAGTTGATATAGAGAACATGCACAGTGATTTCAAAGCCGTATATGATCAAGATGTTGGTGTGTTACATGCTGCTGCAGAAAACGGAGAAATTGAAATCATTGAGTTATTGGTGTCACAAGGATGCCTCGTAGATTCAAGGAACAAGGAAGGTCTAACACCACTAATGATGGCAGCTCTCTATGACGAACCAAGTGCTTTTCAGATGTTGTTACAGAACAGTGCTGATCCATCGTTGAAAGACAACTATGGGTTGAGTCCGCTCCACTATGCTGCAAAAGGTGGTAATACAGCCATTATCAAAAACCTGTTATCACTTGGTCTTGACATTGATTCAAGGGGCACACAAGGTACCACTCCACTGATGTTCGCAGCTGCTTTTGACAAGCAAAGTGCTTTTCAGGTATTGATAGAAAACGGTGCTGATCCTTCTTTAAAAGCTGACAAAGAGTTGAGTCTGCTCCACTGTGCTGTCCAGGGTGGAAATACATCCATTATCAACAAGCTGTCATCACTTGGTCTTGACGTTGATTCTAGGAATGGTGGTTTTAACCGGACACCACTAATGTGTGCAGCTGCTGATGGTAAACAAAGTGCTTTTGAAATGCTGATACAAAATGGTGCAGATATATCTTTGAAAGACTGTTTTCATCAAAATCTGCTCCACTTTGCTGCACGAGGAGGAGATATAACCATTATAAACAAGCTGTTATCTCTTGGTCTTGACATCAATTCAAGAAGTTTACAAGGTGAATCGCCTCTAATGCATGCAGCTGCTGATGGCAAACAAAGTGCTTTTGAGATGTTGATAAAGAATGGCGCTGATCCATTTTTGAAAGACAACGATGGTAGCAGTCTGCTCCACCATGCTGCAAACGGTGGAAATACATCCATTATTGATAAGCTGTTATCACTTGGTCTTGATGTTGACTCAAGGAGTTCTTATAGCTCTTCCACTCCTCTAATGTATGCTGCTGAGTGGCCTCAACAAAGAGCTTTTCAGATGTTGATACAAAAGGGTGCTGATCCTTTTTTGAAAGATAAGGATGGATCCAGCCTGCTCCACTGTGCTGCACAAGGTGGAAATACATCCATTATCAACGAACTGTTATCACGTGGTCTTGAAATTGATTCAAAAGACCTCAGTGGCAAAACTCCGTTGACTATAGCGACAGAATTTAACAATTTTGAAGCAGTGAAATTTTTGTTATCTAAAAGAGGTTTTAAATCAGTGTAAATCAACTATAGTTTACAAGAAACAATTTGAGACAGCTCTTAGTTTAAGTTGGGGACCCGGCTCAAATGTCGTATTTCACAAGTGCCCAATTTTAGTGCTCATGAGGAAAATCTATTGCCCTTGCTCATTTGCTTTAGATTCAGGACATACGAAATGCTAAGTTTGAGCTGGTTCTTAGTTTTAACCATCCTCGGAAACCCGGGGGTGGTCAGTTGGGTCAGGAATAATGGTGACGATAGTTTTCAAGAACGGGCAAGAGAACCCCTGGGATGCCACTCTTTAGAAGAAACCAGTTCCACGGCTTATTCAAATGTTTGTCGTGGATTGGGCACAAAAATAATGTTACGCCAGCATCTATCGCATTGCTTTCGTGATCTTCTTATACGAAGGCGTTTACTGTTCCCTCTTCGCCTGTGTACTTTTGGTACATTTATATTGCGTATTTTCAGTCATTTCTTTTATAACATTAATAAAATGGCTTTTACTGTCATTACAGTGATAAAAACTTTACAGTATTAAAAGAGATATCCTAAATAAAAATACGAGGTCTGATAAGAACTATAAACAACTAATAAAATACTGTCTACTAAAACTACTCTAATATATAGATTTAGCCAGGGCTAAAAGCGAAGCTCTGGTTAATAAGACGTGTAAACAAAAAAAATTAAATCGTGTAATGGTAAACGGGGACGACAATGAAAATGGCTTCAAGACTAATAGATCTAAGTAGCAAAAAAACAAATTGCACGTGCAACACACTTTTTCTTCAATTGGCAAAACACAAATTTGCACGAGCAGCACGCTTTTTTTTGTCTTTCCCTTTCCGTTGTTTTGCACGACTACAACGCTGTTTTGTACGACTAAGAACCTGTTTACATGGATTGGGGGACCCCGGTCTAGTGGGGTTGGTTTCTTTTGTTTTCACGCTCTGGGGGACACAAAACAAAAGAAACCTACCCCACTAAACCGGGTCCCCCACCCCATGTAAACAGGGTCTAAAACGTCAAACTTCCTCGTTACACATTATTTTGATGGAGGAATTGTATGTGCTTACCCAATATTTTGTTTCCTGTGTTCATGTTCACTTTTATTTTTCACTGCCGCTCATTTTCACCTTGCTGGCCGCTAGCATTTCTCATTTTCTCACCGCCGCTTTGAATTTCCATGTTTTTCTTCCTACGAAATTCGTCTCCTTTGTTTTCAGTAACTCGCCCTAGCTCTTTCTCTGTTATCCACGTTAGTGTAAACATAAAAAAAAAAGCCGAAAAAGACACGTCTTTGTTGTTGTTTTTTCTTTCTAAAAGTCCGGGCGGCCATGTGATTTCCTTCCAAATAAAACCTTGAGTTGCATTTGGGTTTCCATACCTGTTGATTGAGTTATTTCACATTGGTATGCCTGTGGTGCGGACGAACGGTCGCTCGCTCGCTCGGTGTACGGTCACGTGATTACCAAATTTTCTCGGATGGGTAGGTTACCACATTTCCTCAGCTATGGGGCTCCGCCCACGCGCCGCTAAAAATCATACTAAAACTAATTAATAAAAAATGTCCACATCCCTTGCATTAACAATAGAATTATCCAAAAAGTCAGCATTCTTTTGAAAAGGGGTTCTAGACCCTCGTAGGTCACCGTCGCCGTTGCTAAAGCTCTCTATTACCCCACACAAGGCTACAATAATCGAAGTACGGCTCAACTGGTGCGGATGGATAAACAGCGATTATTCTTGTTTCTTCTTTATGCACTTTATACTATAAAGCGCCCCTTAACTTTGCAAATCTTCCTGAGTGTCGGTGTGTGTAAAGTCAACTCTCTTTATGACAGACACCTTTAGGACCGGCACTTATTGTCCGTTATAGAGAGATGTCCGTCTTATAGAGAGTCAAAGAGGGAGACGACTGTACCATTAAATGAAGATGTCTCTGAAGCTATCGTATGGCGCTTTTTTCAATGCCTTCTTCAAAATGGTCCATTTAATAAGTGCTTTCTTCCAAAAGTCACTCCGTACAAGAAAGGACGTGTCATTTGCAGATCGCCCTGTCAAATAGAAACATTCATCTGGATAGGCAGAATGGACTTTCAATGCAATATCAGACAGAAATAAAACTTAAATTTAATTTGCTACGCCAAAAGTTGACCCTGTCATGTTTTATATGCGTAGAACGACGGCTAGATCAAACTAAACACATTATACTGTTGCGATATATTTGGGGCGGGGGCAGATAGAATGCCAATCTTTTCGTTTTTCCAAAGGCTGACTTGCCTATTTTTGTTCACTGGTAGAAGTTACAAACAAATTGTCACGTACGGCAAACCAATGGAGCCTCATTAAGGCCGATTCAGACGGTACGATTTTTGCTTACGACTATCGTGCGTGACTAGCATACGTCATGACTTTCGACTATCCACACGTGCACAATTTACACTTACGACATCTACAATGTGTCGTACGAATGTCGTGGGTCTAATTTAACGGTACACGACACGATCTGTCGTCAAGTCGTGACGCATGCTAGTCCCACACGATAGTCGTAAGCAAGTCCCATTGTGGCCCTTGTCGTAAGCAAATATCGTGCCATCTAAATCGGCCTTTATGGAGGTCTTGTTCTGTTTGGAAGGAGACTTGTGCATAGGATACAGTACGCCACCGGAATTGTTGATCCTTACAGTATACAGGACATGTGTAAAATTTGAACTTAGTAAATGGCCTTACTCTCCATCTACATAGCTCAGTGGATAGGTTGGGCGCCCGCCTAATGCTCTGGAGGTCATAGGTCGGAAACCTGTCGGGGACTTTACCACCCTCGTGACAAGCTGATTATCTTATCTTTCACATCCATACACTGCGCTGAAAATTCACCCTCTATCTTTACTTCAAACAAATAGAGCGGTTTTCATTTGAGTGTCGAAAAGTAATTGGTTTTGCACTTTCTACACGATGCGATTGGCTTAAAAGATTCGCGCCACCTTTTCATCCAATCAGAAGTAAAACCAAAGCCAATTGTGACGCGCTCGCATGCATTTTCCCGCGCTTTGCGTCAGCCACATGTAATTACTTCGAGTTTTGATTGGTTCAATGTATTGTCTGTGTCCTATGTGATTGGCCAGAGTAATTACTTTGGTTTTGGTTTTACGACACTCAAACGAAAACCACTCTAATACATCATAGTGTTTCGGTTTCGTTATTCAGTCTTATGGTTGCGGATTCACAGCTTGCTGATCGCCTTCATCGACTTCATCATTTTCAAAGAAACAGGAACTGTCATCCAGCTGCCGCCATCCACTATTAAGGTATTAGATGTGACGTAAGCTGAAGCACCGCTGGCTAGAAACAGTGCAACGTCTGCCACATCCCGGCGAGAACCAAGTCTTTGTAAAGGTACATTTTCTTCATAGTTTGGTGGAATGTGCCTACCCCCTGTTAAAATAAACGCAATTCGTACAGACAACTCCTACACAACTTCTAAAATTAACTTTTAACATTTTTAGTCTTGTCTCTGTACGGTATTGTATTTTCCCTAGGAATCTCAGGATCATGCATTTTGGTGACCTACCCGACAAGAAGCCAGGAAAATCTCAAGCTCATACGGTAAAAACCCTCGACTAAGAACCTGCATTTTCTCAAGTTAGCCAAAACAGGTTCTTACATAAATGATAATTAGCACAAATTTAGGCTACTTAAATTCTTAAAAAAGGTTCTTATTTTCTGGAGAAAAAAAAGTGTAACTTAGAGTATTTAGCGACATTCAGCTCATTCCTTATATAAAACCTGTATACATTACATAGTAATTAGAGTCAAAAGGTACCTATGTCTCCAAACAACATTCGGAATGTTGACTTATCTAATTTGCCCAAGTGTACAGAATTTTTGTTGATAGATTTTTAGAAAATAACGACTCGTTTCAAATTTTAGTCGCTTTTAGGCTAAACAGGTTCTCGTATAGAGGGAGCCTAACTGGCAAATTTTAGCCTTACAGGTTCTTAAAAACCAGGTTGTTAGTTGCGGGTTTTTACTATAGAGGTGTAAAACCACTAGGTTATTATGCCGACGAGGACCTATACCTCCGTGTGTATTGCTGTAAAAAGTAAACTTTCTAACCAGTTTTCTGTACTTGTGGCTAGACTCCTCGAAGAAGTCGACTTCTTTCAGTGACAATGTCACGAAAATGAGCGACGACTTAAAGAAAGTTTACTGCAGAGGCATAGCTAGGGGGGTACTGAGGTGCCTGTGACCCCCCCTCCCCCTTTGTGTGATAGTTGTTTTATGTCCCTATGATTCAGGGCCCAGTTGTTCGAAGACCAGTTAGCGCTAACCCGGGGTTAAATTTTATTCCTTTTCCTTTTTTCTTTTGTGTAAAAGCATTCCCTCGGATAATTTTCCTGTTCGTTTTAGAGCATCCAAGCACCAAATTGCAGACCAAAGGAATTAAACTACACTTGCTTTTTAATTTCACACAAACCCTGGGTTATCTTAACCCTGCTTTGAACAACCCGGCCTAGGTGGCGAAAACGCGAGATAGAGAGCATAGAGTAGTTTATGTTATGTGGATTTCATCTATGCAGCTATTTTGTAGGTTTGTAGGCTTGTCCCTCCCACCACGCTCACTGCTCATCCGAAAAAATGTAACTTTTAGTAAAACACGGCGTAGATGTCGACATACCAATCTGGTAAGTACCCTGGGTGTGACACAGTGTGACCCCACCTCCCCCCCCCCCCCCTTGAAAAATCCTAGCTATGCCCCTGTACTGGTATTTTTAGTTGTTTTACAATACAGTCAACTCTCTCTAAGACAGACACCTTTGGGACCGGTACTAAGTGTCCGCCTTAGAGAGATGTCCGTCTTATAGAGAGTCAAATAAAGGGAGTAAAGAAAGGCAGGAACCAACTCTAGGTGTCCGTTTTAGGGAGGTGTGCGTCTTATAGAGAGTCAAATAAAGGGAGTAAAGAAAGGCAGGGACCAACTCTAGGTGTCCGTTTTAGGGAGGTGTGCGTCTTATAGAGAGTCAAATAAAGGGAGTAAAGAAAGGCAGGGACCAACTCTAGGTGTCCGTTTTAGGGAGGTGTGCGTCTTATAGAGAGTCAAATAAAGGGAGTAAAGAAAGGCAGGGACCAACTCTAGGTGTCCGTCTTAGAGAGATGTCTTTCTTATAGAGGTGTCCATTAACAGGGAGTCGACTGTAAAGCACAAGCGAGTGTAAACTATAGTGTAAACGATAAACGACTACAAAACTAGTAACGCATTACGGACAAGTTTTTCAATTTGGCTGAGGGGCAACTTTCAGACCATTCTTTCCAGGAGCAAGAATAATTCCAATGAACTCCTTGACTAGTCCGGCACAGTTATTAAATTGTTGACAGCCAATTCATGTCGATATTCCAGTCACTTGATACAACTGGCAATAAAAGTGTTCAGAAACTGTCGTCAAATGGATTAATATATTTAAGAGAACATAACAGTCTGAGCTCCTTGCCTAACACTCCTTTTCAAAGTCGGGGTGCTTGATGTTTCCTACAGGTCACTTGAACAGCGGCACAACACTTCTTAGTTGGGGTGGGGGAGGAAAAGCTTTATTTTTTCCTTTTTGAAGTAGATAAATGAAACTAACCAAGTTTACGAAACCCCTCAGTGTCTGTCACAGCTCCTGGTGATATACAATTCACTCGAACACCATCTGGTCCCCACTCAACTGCAAGGTGTCTCATCATACCCTCTGGTGGTGAAAAACAAATCACAGAATAATGATGAATCATTATATTTCCTACGTGGTAAAGACGAAAAAAGGATGAGAGTTACAGGAAACTGAATATAGAGGGAGAGAAGCTCTGAGACGGGCATGGCTAGGTAACCGTTCTAGTCGCCCGAAGCTATGTCGCTCAAAACCAGAGTTAAGTCGCCCGAAATGCTGAGTCATGTCGCCCGCATTTTATCAGGTGAAGTGCACAGAGAAACAAACTTAATTTTTGTCAGATAAAGAGTGCGTGTAATATATCTTCTTCTTTAATCTTCGATGATACGAAAAAAGCGCGATAAATGTGTAATAGAGGTGCTAGGATGTGGTTAAGCGTGATAAAATTTCCAGCCACACAAATCTGAACATTTCGGGCGACTTGACTTCAAATTTCGGGCGACATAACCAGTCTGATTTCGAGCGACTTGACCGTAAACCCATAGCTGGTGTCCGGTCGTTTCGCTGCAAATTAATTTCGCCACTGTAAAGCCCTACTCACCGGGCAGAGCTCATCAGGTTAGTTTCCGCAAGTTAGTTGGAACAAATCCAATACAAGAGGTATCGACACGGAGGGAGAATAATGACTAGGGGTGGGGATGGCAGTACAAGTAGACCACTTAAATCTCCGTGGTACCATAGAATGAAGATCTCAGTTGCACTCCTCTAGGGAATTCCTGTAGTCTCCGACTTGTCATGCATTAAGTTAACGAACAAACGGCTCTTAAAGTGCCATTAAGTTTGATATAAGTCATGCTAATACAATCTTAAGGTTAATATATATTTTAAACAACAACGCTAAAACCAAAGTTATTTGCTAATTTTCCCAACTGACGCGAGAAGGCTGCCGCGTTACGCAGCGAAACGTCGACTTGTAGCGATATGACTTTGATATGCAGCGAAACAACCGGTAAGAGCAAGGCAAAATGCACTGATGTGAGACACTGGAGAGGAGATACGAAAATGACAACTGACAGGGAACTGGGGTATTCAATTAGTTTAGTTATATTTTTATTAGCTTCACTGCCACAATGGGCAGGTACAAATTTAATATAGTTGTATCTTTACTTACCAATTGCTGCTTTAGCACTTCCAGCATGACACTAAAGGAAGAATCAAATTCTTAAAACAACAAGTCAAGTGAGACTTTCTAGACGTTTACATTCGTCTTATATATAATTGTTTCTTAAAAATGGTGTATTGTTGGGGGACAAAACTCTTCTAATTTGGCCCCTGAAACACTAGACTTGAGACAGTAATGAGTGGTGCATCCAGTCCTTCAGATAAGGGGGGGGGGGGAGGCGGCCCCCGGCCCACCCCCCCTGGATCTGCCACTAGTACTAGGGAGCTTAAGCAACCACCACCACGACAAGATAACGACAACGTCAAAAAATAGTTGTTTTTAGCAAAACCACAGCTCTGCACGTGCATCAATATTTTTTGTACATTTCTTTGACGATTACTGCACGACTACGACGTGAAACCTTCTCATGCGACGTTTTTTGGAGGACGTGGACATACGATGATCAATTTTTCTTTGCCTTTTTGAGCCTGGATATAAAGTCCTTAAGAATTCAACTCCACGAAAAATCGCCTACATTTGACATATTGAGCAATTTTAATATTGCATAATGATTGATGCTGTGAAATTAATCATTTTAATTATTATTATTATTTTTTTATCCATTTTATCTTTTATAGAATTTTTTTTTTCTTTTTTAACATCATTACTTTTAATTTTATTCGTTTTATTTAGGCGTCCTGCGTGATGGTAACCCCGTTGCAATACTATAAATTTTTGAATAAAGGTTGAATAAAGGTCCAAATAGACGCGCTAAAGTTTGAAAGAAGGCAAATTCATTTGTTTAGTGACGTTTTCACTGCCGTCGTCGTCATTATTGTTACTTGTGAGAATGAGCATGACCTTTGAACAAAAGGACTGTAGAAAGTGAGAAAACATTGACTGAGATTAAGGAGATGTGATAAAAAGTAATTGTTTATCTTGCCCTCAAATGCCCTGTGGGAATTTATGCTTTTACAGTGGACACTGTAACCTTTGCGAGTTATTTTCTTTAACGTTTTTTAAAAGAGTAACAGTTTTGCAGCCGACAGAAGAACTTGATACTTGGATAACTTAATTAAGAGCCTAAAATGGCTAGAAAAGCTTACAAAGGCTAATAACGACAGAAAAAAGTGCAAATCAAAGAGCCTTGAACTGCGCAACTTTAACTCAACCAAAAAGAAAAAGAATTAAAAAAGGTATAAAGAATGGATTGTGACTGTTAAGTGCTATTCTGCAGTGAAAATAGTTTTCCAGTAAAATATTATAATTATTTAAGTCTGCTTGATTTCCCACATAATCATTGTGCTGAAAAAATAAATCATTAACTAAATATATCACTACCAGAACAAATTCAACCACACACCTGGAAAGGAGTTCCATTGTAATGAAGCGTAGCAGTAATGTTGATGATGCTTCCACCACCATTCTCCTGTATACGTAAAAATTTCAAGAAACTGTGTATAGGTGTGTTCCTTTGGGATGATCCGGATCAGGATCCTTGATCTGAGATCACTGGTACATCAAATGAACCAATGAATCCTTTCCCAGGGAGGATTTGATGGTTCCTTTGATGTGCTATGATTCATCTTGAATTACTGGTCCTAACCCAGATCATGCCAATAGAACACACCCTACAACATTCTGAATAATCTTGAGCAGAGAATAATAATCTATTAATGTCATAGTTCCTTTAGCTAGGCTTTACATTTAAGTGTAATAAAACAAGACAACAAACATACCTTGAAGAATTTGTTATAAACTGTTTTGCTCACATTGAATGTTCCAAGCGTGTCTATATCAATAACTGCAAGGAAAGAACAAAATTGCACCAGTCACCAAAAATACTGGGAGAACCTTAATTTGTCAACAGACCACTGCAGTTGAACCTTCATTAGGTGCAGGCCACTCTCTGGATAGCGGAAAGTGACTGCTTAATGGCGGTTGACCACTCAATAGAGGCTCATCATAAATTAGTACAATTTTCAGCAAAAACAACACTTTATTTTGAAACAAACATGCGACAGGAGCAGCAAAAAGTTGTCACCTACTATCTCGGACTGTATTTTCCTTCATCATATATATTCTAAAACAAAGCCAAATTAAGTGTATCAAGAATTTGATGAAGGACCACTTAATAGAGAGGACGGCAATAGAAAAAACTCTTGTTGGGTCAGGGATGACCAAAAGGTGGCAGCAGTCACTTGATGGAGGTGGCTGCTTAACAGAGGTGTGATTTTCATTTCTTTTCTGGATATTATTTCAGGACTTTGATTACTGGCTGCTTAATAGAGGGTGGCGGCATAATGGAGGTTCAACTGTATTAACAGCAGATAAGAACAGGTAACAACATAACCTGAAATCTGGCTCTATATTCCAAAAACAAAAAACACGACGGGATGCTAGTGAATTGAGTAGCAGAGAAGAATAAATATTACTGGTAGCAAATGTATGTACAGTCAACTTGTGCATTGTGGACACCCTGATAATATGGACAGCAGCTAGATCCCAGGCAAAAATGAATTGCAGACATTTGACTAATATAAACTCCTCTATTACAGACTCTCCCTAATGAGAACACTACACTCGCTAATGAGGAGATTGCAAACCATTTTTTACTTGCCTTGAATCTACATGTACTAACTTAGGTACCTGTTTTTAATCCATTATAAGAGAGCTTGCTTGCAGGACAAAGGAAATTTCCTGCTGCTCCTGTGAGGAAAAAAATCCAAAGTAATCATAAAGTAATCATGAGTTTTTTTCTCTACAACTGTGAAGTAAAAGTTATGGTAACATGCTCTTTTAGTTTTATCTCACATTCGCTTGAGATACATAAAGCACTGAAAGTACATTTTATTTATTTCTTATTTCTGAGGTGCTGTGGACTTATGCTTGCATCTATGTCAAATGTGCTATGTATAAACCAGGATAGCAAAAGAACTAGACATGGTAACTTGACTCAAAGCAGTTTTAAAACACCTGCATGTACACAGAACTCTTAGACCGTTTAAAGACATATCAACATTTTATTTTATGCTTGTGCAAATCAGCCTTAATAAATAGTGCACAGATCCATACACTTTGAAGAAAGCTACCGTAATAATGACCAAACTTAAATTTTTCTGGATAAACACATTTAATTTATATGCATGGCGACCAAATTCATTATCATCTGAACAGAAGGCCATTGTTTGAATTCAGCCAAGCATAGACCGTTGAAAGCTTGGAACCATACTTGAGCTGAAATGCCAATCTCCTCTCATGACCTCCTATGTAGCTTTATCCAACATCATCTTTCAACGGACCATTTTAGCAGACACTACTATAAAGCCGATGAGACGAACACAACTAAAAAAAGAACCTGTCTAGACGAGTTTTGCACAAAAAACAGGGGTTACCTTAGAATCAATATGCATTTATTTAAAGCAAATGAACGAAGTGCAGCGATATAAACATTTAATAGAATTTCAATAATTTTATTAACTATAAAAAGGATGCCACTGAATACAATGGAAAAATATGTGGAAATATTCACACTCTCACCATTGACCAAGATATCTATTCGTGAGAACAGTTCCAGAGCTTTGTCCACTGCTGCTTCAACTTCATTTACCTAGCATTTAACAAACTAGCACAGATATAGTTAATACTCACTCAACTGTGCTAGCTGTAATAAACGACTCGTATAATTTTCTATATTTCATTGACCTGACAAAAAAAGGGTCCTTCACTTTGTGCATTCACCATTATATTCCAGTATAAGATGTTCAAAAAAACGTGAGTGTTTCATGGCCAATATCATAACAACACTGAATTAAACAATAGCTTTAAATTACCTTTCTAACATCAACTTTCATTGGGACACATTTCTGTCCTGTCAGATCCTCCAGCTTCTTGGCAGCCTAAAATGACAATATAACAGGAAAATTATAACAAATAATTGTTTGCTGATCAGAGGGCAAAATTAAAAGAAATTTTTGGATTTCAGGGTGATATTGGTTTTTCTTCTTAAACCTTTTAGTTTCTCTCCCTATTTGTTTTCTTTCCCCTCTTTTTTGTTGATTAAGCATTTAACTAGAGGAAACCCTGAGGAGGAATTTAAAGTGCTGGTGGGTAGTGGAACAACATTTTCAGTAGAGTTTTCAGGTCAACATGACATTTTTTTGGCACTTTACTCTGGCCTGTTCCATTAACTCGATCATGCTCATTTGAGTATGGTTTGAAAGATCCCTCCCACCTGCACAGGTAATAAAAGGTATAAATTACAAAATTTAAGTCACAAGAGGTACAAGGGGCATGCATGAGTGACGTGAGACATGTGAAAGAAATCGAAAAAGCAGTAAATATGAAAAAAATAACGGAAGGTAGCCGTTGTAAATGAATGTTTAATGTCCAAAAGGGCTTAACCCTAATTTGTTAAAAACATTTTTAACCTTAAACAGCGCCTAACCCTAATCCGTAAAGCAAGTGCTTAACCCTAGTCAGTAAACTTAGTGCTTAACCCTAATGAGTGAAAGTCAATCAATACTGCGTACCTCTGCAAACATTCCATGAGCAAAACCTCGGAACTAAGCAGGAAACATTTTTCATGCATTTACAATTTCTTAAAACTCTTTTTTTTCCCCCATGGCTCACATGGTTCGCTGGCTCACAGATTGTGCAGATCCGGCATGCATCCACATGGGTGTTGAGTATATCAGTGATGCATGAGGATCTCAGTACCTTTTTTAGGAAACTTGGAAGATCCCTCCCCCTTACAAGTAACAGTCTGTGTCAAAGTAGTGTAGGACCATTAAAGGTTCAGAATCCACACAGGTGGTCATACAATATCAATGGAGACTTTCATGACCATAGTTACGATCTCAGTGTAACTTCTTAACTACCATCTCAGTAACTTGGAAATCAGTGTTTAAATGCAAATAACATTTGCTATTTACTATGTGAAAACGTTACCAACTAGAACACTGGACAGCTTTATCCCTTTAACTGAAAGTGCAGTTCGCGATCTTATTAGTATAAAATCGAATTCATTATATAATCTTAGGTCTACTGGTAAGCTCTTATTGGACCATCCCAAGGGAAAGATGCTTACAACATTGGGAGCAAGATCATTCTCAGCAGCAGCTCCGAAACTCTGGAATGAGCTACCTGTGGAGCTTCGTCAAGCAACATCACTTAACAGTTTTAAATCTCGACTTAAAACCTATCTTTTTAAAAAGTATTTTTATAGTTTGTAACTTAGTTTATTTTATTCTCACGGTAATGTATTTTCGTTTTCTTTTAAACATATGATTGTAAAGCGCTATTGATCAGCAAATGTAAATACGCGCTATATAAATTGGTCAATTATTATTATTATTATTTGCAACCTGAAAAACTTACCTTTCTAAGCCTGTCAAACTTTCGACCTACAATCACTGTAGCACACTGATGCCTGTTAACAGGAATGCAATATAAATATTATCATTTTATTTATTTGTTAAAAATAATTATTGTTAGTATGCCTGACTAAGTTGGAACTCCAGGCCATTTTACATAGCCATCAACTTGCTGCTTACAACTCTTCTGTTGCAGTCATTTTGAAATTAGCTTAGTGATCTGGTGATCCACCCCAAGATCCACCCCAGATACTGTCACAATGTGGAGATCTAACGGATTAGGCGTCTTCAGAGAATAATTTGATTAGGTCGATTGTACTGCGCATGTGTTATTGTTCCTGTTGTCCATGTTTAACGTTGCTGTGATATTAAGGACACTCTGACAATATGGACAAAAATAAATCACAGACATTTCATTGAGATAGTCTTCAGGTATTACAGACTGATCTTGCTATTGAGGATACTAAAAGGGTCCAACGGCTGTCTGTAATAATAAAACATTCAAGCAGCTCTAATTTCATTGGATCTTTGTTTCCATGCAGCTCTTTTGTCAATCTTGTTCCCAGAGTAGTGATCCTTTTTGCAAATGCCAAGGATCAAGAGCTCTGGCTGGTTCCAGAATAATGTGGAAGAGCGCGCAGTGGCTACCATGTTTGTACGTTGGTAAAGGTTATATTTGTTTCGAATTTCCAAGGATGCATGGCAAGCTGGAAGTCTGCAATTAGCGGAATTCCTGTTTCGGAATCAGCCTAAGCATTTCACTTTTACTACAATCCCCTTATCAGCAGGTAACTAGTTGTAGTCTGTTTTCAAAGGGACTGACAAAAAATGAGGGTGGGGGAGGGGAAGGAAACTTTTTTCAAAGGGTCCTGAAAAAATATGGGAGGAGGTAGGAATCTGCTTATCCACAGGGAGCGGGGGTCTTTCAGAATAAAACCAGAATGTTCATCTTGATCCAAGGCACAGGCAGAATAAAAACAGAACGTTCATCTTGATCCCACGCACAGGTCAGCAAGGATTGTGGGTCTGGGAATGACAGTACTCTATTGTTTTAGGGATGAGGTCCATCATTACTGTTGTTTGTTACTATTTCCTCAGATAATCTTGAGAAGCTTTGTAAGCGTAGCGGCCCCCCTATGTAACGTGAGTTGAATACCCCACCCCCATTTTCCAGGATTGCTATATGAAAAATCCCCTAGCTAGTTTTGGGACAAACACTTCCTGAGCGATTTCATTCTGTTGACTGGAAAATCACCCAGCATACTGGGAATTCCTATACGTTACCGATATAAGCCTTACAAATTCTTCATTTTAACCTTACGTTTTGTTTAATTTTGGAAAAACCGGATCCACTTTCCGTTACATTAATTAAGCTGAACTTTAAACGGGTATTTTACCTCATCAGCACTTCAGTAATGGTAAAACCAATTCCCGAGCCACCTCCAGTTATAAACGCCACTTTACCAGAAAGAAGATCAGGACGAAAAAAATAATCATACTGATCTAAACATTTAGTGTCACTTTGGAACACTTCGTCCGCCATATTGAAAATGGTGTGATTAGTGTCACGTGAGGGGGGAGGCGCGCATTGCATGTGTGATCATGGCGGCTGCATTGAGCTTCGGTAAGTATTGTGTGAAATAACTGGTGTCTTTCGATTCAATTTATTATGGAATGCAAAGAAATTTGCAGTTTAAAAAGTAATTCTTGGTTCAAATTTTATTGCTTAAAATTTCTGTGGTTTAATCTGCAGGTTCCGTGCCCGCCTACTATCGGGAAGTTTATCAGATAGCATGCCCGAACCAAGAGGAGAGGATCGAGCGCGACATGTTCGTGAAGATCTTGGTAAAGTCAAGTCTTCCCAAACAGTCTCTGAGCCAGGTAAGTTTTAAGGAGTTCTTAAAGTATAATGTGAAAGCAATTGGCTGAATTAAGTAAGTTGGTGAAAGGCAGGGGTCGACGTTCCAAGAACCCTCTCCCAGCTGGGGAGCAGACGCGCGCTCGTTGGTCTCTGACGGGGAAAAAGTTGTTCCGCTCGCAGTACTCGCAAATACATTCGCGTCATCTGACTTTGTTTTTTGTTTCGGAGATTGTTGTTTATCTGCGCTTGATCAGTGCCGTTATGATTCCTTAAAAGTATTCAATGAATATATTTTTGTTTGTTGTCATTCCTCTATTTCCTGAAAGTACATGCGCGATACGTACTTGTAAATAAGCATACAAACACGAGGTATTGGTATTTAATGACATATTTAGGCGCTGCTAATACCGATCTTTGACAGGTCCAGTCGCTAATAACTCTATAATCAAGCTGATAAATACTTTTTCAGATCATTATTTTTTGACTGCACCTGTTGTACATGAAACGATTACTAATTAGACGGTATGGGTCTCGGCAGGATGTGGGGTCTACTTAAGTCAATTACACCCGAACCACCTTTACTGATCCCTGTCCCTCGTACTACTTGTGACATCATCAGTTTTTAACTGCCGTGGACAGCTTTGACACCTGACTTGTGTAGGGGGAAGAAATTTTTCAAACCAGAATGAGCACAATGAAATCAAACACACTAGAGAAAAATGCAAAAAAACTATCTAAAGTTGATGCAAAATTCCAATGAAATTCTTTTTCCACCACTCATCTACACTTGCATAAATCTAACCTTGAATATGATTATAACAGCTGTTTTTCCAAAGACTTTTCTAGCCAAAATTAAGCCTAGAAAATCCGAGCAAATGAAAGAAAAAGGAAAAAATGGGGCAAGAAAAGTGAAAGAAGTTAGAACGAATGTTTTATGGGTCAAATGCGTCAATGAGTCATGAGTCATGAGTCAATGAGTCAGTGAATCAGATCTGAAAACAATAAAAGTTTCAGTAGAACCAATAAAATAGGCATTACTTTTATTTATTTTGTCTACTTCCTTCATTGCTACCTGCACATGCAAGGCCTATTTCTGACCTGAAATCTCAACCTGGGCCATTTGCTAGCAGTATCCCAGGCCCTGCTACTATTACTACGTGCATGCCCCGAAGAATAGCCTTCCCAGACACCCTTTAAGAAACATTGAAACCATCAGACAATCCATACTACGAGAGGTTCCATATATACCAGAAGTGAAGTGCTGCCCCAAGGTTGTTCATATTAGTTGATGCATGAGTTTTAAACAGGTGAGCTAATGTAAATAAACACAAACATAATGCGAACAATGAATGCCCAAAGATTTTAATCAATCAACGAGCCTTGAAAGTTATTTAAAATTACAATGGGTATACGGTAATACCTCAATAATAATTAATCGTACACTGTATGTTTCTAATAATAAACACTGACTGTGTACAACTGTCCGACTCGCTGTTTCATACCCCTCCTCGGGCAAATTACAATGCAATTTGTTCATCTTGTAGCATAGGCAAGTAAAACTGATTGGAAAAAGTAGTGAACTACATTGGGAAGATTGTCTACTGAAAAGTACTCTGCTATTGATTGTTGCAGCGGACGCTTTAAGACATAAATTGTCTGTCCTGGATCGTCTTTAGTGTGTTCATGATCCACAGCGGTCCATGGTATGAAAGAACATTGTATTCTCCCTGTTTCCTCGCTAAGACCTAATGACTACTTCCCGGAATACTTACCTTTACACCAGAATGACAAGCTTATGAGTAACATAGCGATACAGATATAAAAAAAGGACCTTCCTTCGCACTCGTGACCGATTTTCTACTTCAAACCGAGCCCAAACATCAACACAACGAATGCAAAGAACGACTATTCCCAGATTTGAGTCTTTGAGCTCTAAGTAATTCCATAAGAGGTTTATATATCTCAATGTACTGTTTACTTTAAGTGCTGTGTTCAAAGGGAATTAAAGAGTTTCTTTGGTAGCACTCACAAAATTTAGGCTAGCTTATTATTCGCTTCTGCTACGTGGCAGGGCCTGGGAAATGCTAAGAAACAGCTGAGGAAGAGATTTCATGTCAGAAATGGGCCTTGCGTGTGCAGGCAGCAATGAAGGAAGTAGACAAAATAAGTAAATGTAATGCTTAATTTTATTGTTTCTACTGAAACTTTTATTTTTTCAGATCAGACTCCTTGACTCATTGACTCATGACTCATGACTCATTGACTCATTTGACTATTGATACTTTACACTCGAAAGAAGTGGGGAAGAGAGAAAGCAAAAGGTCGAAATTAAGACTTAGTGTCACTTGAGGTAAACCCAAAAACGTAATAGAAATTTTGTCTTCTAAATGGCTTGGTCTCAAGGTTTGGTTGTGTGGTTGTCAGGATTGGACATTGGCGTTCACCCTGGCAAGTTTCAAAATGGTCTGGCGAGTACAAATCAAGGATCACTAGCCCTTTTTGGCGAGTACAGTTTTCATATACACAGTATATTTGTTACAAATTAACGTCACTTTTCACTTTCCACTTGGAAGTAATCCTCAAGCCAAAAGCTTACCATTCTTAAAAGTCCGTCAACATTGGTTGGTATTTTTTAAAAGCGGTTCATAGACAAAATGGCCTCTGCTTTGATGATTGTTACATGAAGGATGAACTCGTACAAAGTAATACCTGCGGTCATTAAATACACTGCGTTGTCTACGGAGCTTCAAAACGCAGGTAAATGGTTCTTTTCCACTGCTTTTAGTGCATAATTTCAACACTTTGCTTGAGGTACACAAGTGTGTTGACATTGTTTCCTAGAATTGAGGGGACGGTGAGTGAACTTCCATGCAGTAAGGAGAGGGCAATTTTTTTACGGAGGAGACTTTGAGCAAGTCAAAACTGATCTGGGGGAGTGCAATTTGAATGTCACTATTCTTGATGGCAAGTACTCCAAAATTTTAGTTTCCAACCCTGGGTTCTGCCAGCCATGGTGGCATTATTCAGTCTAAAGGCTGGCTGCCAAAAGTGGAAGCCTCTGCTTTTTTTGGGTCCCTAACTTTCATTGATGCAGTCATTAAACTTTGATTTCGGACCCTCTGAGAGTGAGAATAATAATAGTCATAGTATAAATGATTTTTTGTTCATTTATTTATCTTTATAGTAATATATTTTATTATAGATTTGGGAGGCTGTGGATCCTAGGCAAGATGGGTATGTAACAAGAGATGGCTTATACAAGGCACTGGCATTAACAGCTCTTGCACAGCAAGGAAAAAGTATATCTGACAAAGCACTGGAACAATTTATTGATGCAGGTAAAGGAATGGCATGTCTGTAACTCATTATTTTTTATACATTACAGGTATCTAACTAATGAGTTTTGAGCTGAGTTTTTTTTCATCACCCAAAGGCATCAGTTAGTTTCCAAGGGCCACTGGAAATTGCTTGAGTCACCTACATACCCTATATACCTGATTCAAATGACGGTTGCTTTGGGCAATAGGCAATTATATACCAGGGCCCAGTTGTTCGAAGGCCAATTAGAACTTAACCCAGGGTTAAATTTAACCCGCGTTTCTATTTCTTGTGTTCAAAAGCATTTTCTCAGATAATTTTCTCTTTTATTTTTAGAGCTTCTTATCATCAACTTGTATACAAAAAGAATTAAAACTGAACTGCTTTTTAAGCTTTTAAATCTGAATGCAAATCTCACACTAACCCTGGGGTATCTTAAGCCAGTTTTGAACAACTCAGCCCAGGAAGCTATTGTTTGTTGGTCACTCGAGCAAATCATTACAGTGAGTTCCATATGACCAATTGCCAATGATCTGCTGCCAAAGCAACCTTTATTTGTTAGATGGCTACAAGTTTACTAGTGTCTGTAACTATTCTGTGCTACCCTCTTTAAATAAAGTGTATGTTCTGCAATTGGTGTAGGATTTAATGGAGCTGAAACCAATTGTGGAATTGCACGCATTTTAGGCATCCTACTGATGAACAGCTGTGACACTTAGATATATATTTCTTAGCAACTTAGATAATTTGCAGTCTGTCTACTTTGAATTATTATTATTATTATTATTATTTATTTTTGTTTTATTGAATCAGGTATATCTGTTTTATTATTTTTTTAATATTATTTTTATTTTACTTTATCATCATCATTTTTTATTTTACCTGCAGAGTTACCAAAGCCTTCATTGGGAGACTTGTCTGATTTGAAAACTCTCAGTGTGCGACAGAGACGTGAAAACAACCCCAATGTACTGGGATATAACTATGATGAACTTGTTGGTCTAGATACAGTTAATGTTGAGCTTGTACCAGAAAAGAAGGGAATCATCTTGAAACACAATGAATATCATGTCTCCAGTAAGGTGAGGAAGAGGAAAAATGCCGTCAATAATGATTGTTATGTTTTTTTATTCTGTTCTGTGTTTTGATTTGAAACAGAAACTGAAGGAGTGAGAGAGATTACAACTAGTAAAAGACCTTTAAGTGGTACTTTAGATGAATGGTTTTAATGTAGTTTTACTAATTTCAAAGAACAAAAAACTGGAATATTTGATTGTCAATCAAAATACAGAGTAGAAAGTTGTACTCGATGAGGACTTCTCTTGAATAAGGGTGGCAGGGCTATAGAGGACATGCCACACTGGCCATCTGATGAGTGTGATGGACAAAACATTTTTGGTGGGAAAATCTGAGATAAGACTGAAATATCTTGTGTGCATAAAATTTTCATTGTGTGACAAACTGCACTGGAGCATTGAAATATTATAGCTTTGCTAGAATAAGAGAGTAAGCTATGCTTATGAGAAACCATCATTTTTTGATCTGCAAGGGGGTAGGCAGAGACATCACCAATCTTTCTGTAGAGTGGTTTTGACCATTTCCCTTATAGTACCTTCTCGGTAAACTTACAGGCCAAGCCTTGGCCTTGTACATGTAAGAACAAGTGCGCCATGAACCATTTTCTCCTATCAAGAAGCTGATGTGCAAAAATAATGGTTTTCAAAACTTGCTAATTTACTGATGGTAGTATTGTCCAATACACTCTTTTTGTTTCAGAGGCATAACTGTACTGTCAATCGACGTTACAATGACTTTGTTGCATTCCATGACATGCTGTTATTGCGGTTTCCATATCGTCTTATCCCTACACTTCCTCCTAAGAAGCTCATGGGTGGTAGGTTCTTAAGATTTCATCATTCTCTTTTGTGACTGTCCAGTTTATTAAATGAAATCAGGGTTGTGATTAAGTTTTTTGAATTTTTATTTTGAAGCAGGCATAGCAAATGAAGAATCACCCGTAACATCTCACATAAAATTTATGGTGTTTAGTTAGCTTTCCACTTCCATCACTCATAACATCAAGTGAGCTCAGCCGTAACAGTTGTTACGGGTAACGCCCCTTAATGACACTCTGTTCCTTAAAGTTCCCATAAAAGCCTTACCAGATTAATGAGTTTTTTAAATGTTCACCTTGTAAAGAGTTTTTTTACATTGCAGTGAGATAATGACCAACTCATACAAAAAATGAAAATGCAAAGTGGAAGAAAGAGTTGTTACATGTAAACGTGCTGACTTTCACTTGTAGTACAATAATTTCCCAGCTGATTTGATCACTTCATGTTTATTATTTAAGCCTTACAGGTACATTTTGTAAGTCATGTACACCCTGTCTCATAGAATTATACCACATGTGAGAGGTAGAATACCAATAAGGGAAACCAGTAGGATTCAACTGTATTTTCTTGGGATGGAGAGAATCAGTGAGCATTGCTGTAATACATTGCAATGTTCTGAACTAATTTTAGGCACTTTTTGTGGCTAAAATGGAATCAAGAGTCAAAGCTTCACACCAGTGTTTTAAGGATTAATTCTAGGACATTGGCCATGTTACAACCCTTGTATTAAAAAATAGCCTGTGCTCTTTGTTTTTCTTACAGGTAGTAAAGAGTTTATCGAGGCCAGAAAAAGGGCCTTGAAACGGTTTCTGACACTTGTTGTACGACATCCTGTGCTTTGTGAAGACAGAATTGTAAACTTTTTTCTCACAGTGAAGGGCTCTGTAAGTAACCTTGACTTATTTCTAAGAAAAATTTGATTGTTTTGTTTTTGTCTTGTTTACTGTAAAACAGTTTACTAAGAAAACTGTGAACCTAAAATGCTTCTCTCTAATCATTGCCTCTTCTTGGGACAGAATGAGTTTAACTAGTGACAAGTCTAGTGAAAAGAACAGGATTGAAGAAAGTATATTTAAAAGTACTCTAAGCCATTTTTGTCTAGTTCTAAAACTAGCTGAAAAGTTCTCTTGTGTTAAATTGCCAAAAAACCAAAAAAAACTGTGTATTTGCACTAAAAGGGTAAGCAAGTTAAGTAATAATGGAAACTTTATTTGTGTTTTTGGATGTACAATTGTAAATCTCACTACATATAGACAATTTACAAATGCTGCTTGAGATTGGATTATTCCAAAAAAACCCAAAACAAAACAGAAAAAAAAGCAAAACAAAGGAAAGAAATCAAAATTGCATTAAGTCTGGGCTATCCCAGTTCCTATTTCTACAACAAAAGATGTAATATGTTGCTCTAATGGCTATATTTATCATTGTCTTGATTATATAAAGTTGCTGCTTTTTGTCAATGCCAATGTCATTCATCATGTCTAAGAACGTGGAGCATTCATCGGAGAAAGTGCCAAGAGAGCTCATGGAGAGATTTACAAATCTCACACATCTGTAATTTCTACTCATTTTGTTGATCAAGTTGAGATATTTTTCTTTCTTACACACTGCATTGTTGTTAAGGTCAGACTCGAAACCAAGTGTTAATTCTAGAACATATAGGCGCTTGGACTGGATTAGGAAAAGAAGATTTGGACGATAATTAATAATAATAATAATAATAATAATAATAATAATAATAGTAATACAGTGAAACCTGTGTTAAGCGGACACTGTATTAAGCAGACACCCTCTATTAAGCGGACAGTAGCCGAAGTCCCCAAATTTATTTCCCTTATTTTCTTTAAGTGAAACCTTTATTAAGCGGGCGCGGACACCTAAAAAGTACCTGAAATGGTCATTTCTATTGTTGCCAACCTAACAGACACTGGTAATTAAATTCTACCACCCAACATGCCAGACACCGGAAATGTGAAAGATTGCCTCAAATTGCCACCCAAAAATTTTTCGATTTTTACATTAAAAAACGTGACTTGACATACTTAGTTGATTATTTTCTCAGTACAGTACTGTTTTCTATTTCATTTTGTTTGTATAGAGCTTGTTTCACTCATCTGATTTCTTCAAGATTTGAGTTGCAATCTATGTTTATGGTACTATGATCAAATTGGTCCCCTTTGGTAAAGAAATTAATGCAAACGTATATTGTCATAGTCTCTGGGACTATTCTAAACGTGTCCATTGTTTATTTGAATGGCATTTGACACTTCATATAACGTTATCTATCGAAACCCGTATTAGGCGGACACCCTGTATTAAGCGGACACTACAGCATTCCCCAAGGGTGTCCGCTTAATACAGGTTTCACTGTAATATTAAAATAAAATATTAATATAGCAACAGTATCCTTTTAGTTGGCAGTTTGTTTTAAAACAAACACTTTAAAATGATATTTATTTAATAACTGATGTCAATCTGTGTTTTGTTTCTGAAGGATATTGGTCAGAAGATGAAGGATCAGTTTAAATCAATGCCTGATGAATTTATGTCAAGTCCTCTCGCCTCCAAAGCTAAGGTAGATTTTGTGAAAGTGGAGTTGTTGGCATTGAAATGTTTAGACCCTAACCACAACATAACAAAACACAGTTGAAAACCTCATCTATAAAAAGTTACTAATCATTGAGTTAAAAAGGTAAGGTTAAGGGTTTCAAAAATATCATTTAAACTGTTCACACCTAAACCACTTGTAACTTTCTGTGTGGAATGTTCTTCCTTACACCACATCAGTTTTATGGTCATTGATAACTAACTTAAGGTAACAAACAGGGATTTCAATAAGTACCAAACAACCGACGAAATGCGTCAGCTACTTTGCTCAGAGAAGTCGGTTACTTTTTCGGCAAAAGAAGAGGCAACTATAGTGTTTTGATAATGTCATAAACAAAAAATATATATCATAACATCTCAATGAAAATGCAATTATGATGTGTTTTCTAAATCACAAAGAACCACTGGATTTATGGTATGCTTTAGTTAGTTGGTTATGTCAATGCTGTATTTCAGTCAATTTTTCACACCTTATTACGTAGATTTACCCAGGATTTGCTCATGTGCAAATGTATGTCATTGAATTATTGCCATCTGTTTTAATTGCTTGAAGAAGTTGATTGTGTGGCTGATAAATCAAAACTTGAATGAAACCTACATTTTCTTGAACGAAAATACACTCTATTGTTTAGCACGCTGGAAATCATATTTTAGGGCTCGGAAAATAAACATTTCTGGATGAACATGCCCCCAGACCTGCCAGAAAAAGGGGACTAATGGCCCTTTGTTAATACTGTCGGTTACTCTGATCAAACCTGCTGGCTACTTCAGTTTTTATTGAAACCCCTGAACAAATCAGTCAATTAGTTCCGATAAAAACACTCTAAAAAATGTTGTAATATTTACTAGAAAACTTGAGTGAAAATCTTGTACCACTTTGTCAGGTCCACTTATTCCACGCAAATGTCCGCAAAGAAATGACACGGTAATAAATCCCTAGCACAAGAAGAGTCATCATGTGCAAAATAAATCTTCAACAGATGTTTTCACATTGACAGGAACTAGTTCCCATGGATACACAAGCCAGCTTTCAAAGCAGTCGACTGCAGATTCAGGCTATTCACAATAGCGTAGAAAAGCTGAAAGAAGTAGCTGACAGGATGACAGCTAGAGTCCTAGGTTAGTTGTTTGCTGCATTTTTTACGATAAGGTGTAGAATTATTAGTTTGTGAAAATTTGAGAGCAAAGTGATGACTTCAACATTACATACATACTTTTTATGTACATACTTTATTGTTACCTCCCCAAAGGGGTTTTTCAGGAACAATGATTATATTACATTATTTATAGTAACTAATTACAACACCTAACCTAATGCTAGTAGTTTTATTACAATAGCTAATTACTAATTACAATGTTTTTAAACTTAACTAGGAAGTATTTACAAAATTATCTAAAAGCTGGCTCCTTAAGGAATGTTTAAGAATATTTCCAGATGGGTTTAATTTAAGAAAAGATTCTAATTGTTCCAAAGATTAACAGTCCAACATTGACCAATTTGATTTTTTGAATTATGTTTAGCAGCTTTAAATAAGTATAAAATGAATTCCATAAAGTCAGATGATTTGACTAGAGAAAGTTTGTTCACTGTTATTTTTGTAAATTGACAGCCTTTTCCTCTGACATGCTTCAGTTTGCCAAGGAGCTTACGTGAGTAATAAAATATTTGTCACATGTATTAATTTTATGAATGTAATTAGAGCGGCAAATAACAATGAATGGATAATCAGACAATAACTGAGTCATATTTGGTCTAGTCCCACAAAATCCTAATGCAGTCAGACATGATGACCAGTCAGATCATTAAATTGGCAATGAATATAGTCAACTCTCTCAATGGATGCCTCGATAAGATGGACACCTTGGTAAAACAGACACACCCCTTCTTTCTTTACTCCCCTTATTTGACTCTTTATAAGACAGACACTTATTGCTGGTCCTAGAGGTTTCCATCTTAGAGTTGACTGTGCTTCATGTATTATTTTTGAAACTGGTGGTACTTAGAAATAATTCCATTTGACTTAAGCATGACCAGCAACTCTTCTGGTTTGTGTGACAAAAAATGGCAACTTAGTCAGACAAATGTCCTCTCTGAAAAGAAAAATTATTTGTAGGCCTGATCCTTTTTTTTAAGTTGACTTTCCCCAAGCAACCTGTACTTCTTACTTCCTTATGACTTTCCATTAACCTGTTGGTGTAAGTGGATTCAATTTTCTGTCAAGTAATGTTGTATTTAAAGTCAATAAGTTTTGTAAACCATTGTTAACCAGTAAGACACTTACTCACCTGACCCACCCATCGCCCTTTATAAGATGGGACTGGCACCATCTATCTTTGAGAGATGCCCTTCCTTTAAAAAGTCATTGAAAATGTCTGAACAGCTGCAGGGATCAACTCTGGATGCCTGTTAGAGATTATTGACTGTAGTTTGATGATATTTTGCATTGTTGGTTGAGAATGCCGAGCATGATAATATATCAAAACTATGTTCCAGTTCACTTAGGCATCTAGTACATATCCTTCAAATTGTCAATTTTTTTTTCGTTTCATCTTGCTACATTTTTGAAACAGTAGCTAGTTCAGCTATTTTGCCTTCATGGAAGTTGTGAAAACTGCCAAAATTCTGATGCATGTTCAGAGTTTTTGTTTTACTTATTTTAACCTGTGGCTTTTTTATTCTCTTCTTTCCATTGTTGTGGCAGTTGCTTGAGCTTGAAAGTTGCATTACCACGTAAAACAATTCTCAATAGGTGACAATTTTGCTGAGAAAACTGTTGATTTGTTATAAAATGAGCAATGAAAACAATGTCCGCAGGTACCCACAGAGAGGCTCTTCATTTGAGTCCCCTTATTTTCAGGGCTATGAGCAATGAGTCACACCCTACAACAGTATGGGCAAGTGGTAATGACAACACTTGGGGTACACTCAAGCACGGCTTCACTGGTATCACGTCTTACTACTCCAAGCTTTCAGAGAAAGGAGGGAGTTGGGTATGCGTTAAAGTGATTTGTATTCGCAGGACATTACCACCTACATTGTAATGGTGGACCTCAGTAACCTTTTGCAAAATATCATTCATTCATGTTTAACACACTGCAGGACACTTTCAAGTTTAATCACGGTTGTGAGCGTGATGTTAGTGAAGAGTGAAACACTCTCAAGCTTTGAACTAAATACATTCCTAATGTTGTCTAATACTAATAAAAATAATAATGATAATTATAATTATTATCATTATTATTATTACTATTATTGTCTTTTGCTTGTCTGTCACAAAATAATGACTTCTTTTACACCCATGTCAAGACATGGGTGTAAAAGAAGTCATTATTTTGTGACAGACAAGCAAAAGACAATAATAGTAATAATAATAATAATGATAATAATTATAATTATTATTATTATTTTTATTAGTATTAGACAACATTAGAAATGTTAATAAAGAACTATTTTATACTTATACTTAATTTGGTGAGCTGGATAAAATCCCAGATGAAATGTTTGAAGAACAGTAGAGGATAAAAAGTGCTCATTTTTTAAAAATTGTAGTCACACAATCCCTTTCGATAGGTGGAATTTTTAGCCCTTGGCTACTAAGCTCTAAATATACTCTTAAGTCCTGTCTTTTTCTGTTTTGTCCACAGTTTAAAAGAGAAGACACTGGTGCAGTTGAATATTTAGCCCTTCTGTTAGACCTGACCTCCAGCTACAGGGTAATTATAATAGCAGAAATATTACTTAAAAGCTCTCTCTGAGTTCTTTATCTGTTTTCTTGTTTCAAAGAAAAAAAATGTTCTAATGAGGCTTTTAACTGTAGTTCATAAAAAATAAAAATGAAATCCGAGCTTTTGCCAATCAATACCATCATCAGGGATCTGTTGATCAGCTCAGATATCATTTATTTTTTAATGTTTTTTTAATTTTTAAGAACAGCAGTTAAAGGCCTCATCATATATAATAATAATTATCTTAATTTCGAATGTGCTGCTGAAGGAGAATATGAAGAGATTATTATCTTGTTTGTCGTATTATGGTCATTTTGGCGAAATATGATTATGAGACAATTACTGCTTAATATCACAGCAAGGTTATAGAAAGTCGTTAAATATTTATTTTTATCGTGGCATGTCTGTAAAGTAGCTAATTAGCTAAGAATATTGACCACATTAAATAAAGGTTATTGTATTGTATTATAAGTGTTAACCCATTTGCCCCTGAAGTGCCCGTAACCGCCCATGCAGATCCACGTCCTTTCTACCCCTTGTGATGTCATCACTTTTAATGGTCAAGAACAACTTTGTCTGCTAACTTGTGCAGAGTGAAGAGATCTTTCAAACCATACCAGAATGAGCACAATTCAGTCAAGGACACTGGAGAAAAAGGCAAAAAACCATGTAAGATTGACCTGAAAATCTGCATCAAAATCTTGTTCCATTGCCCACCTACCTTTCCTTTCACCTAATCCTAAGATCCTAAAAGCTTTCCTGAAAACTCTTCCCACCAAAATCAAGCCTACTAAATGCCCAGCAAGAGAAAAAAAAATGAGGCAAGAAAAGCGAAAAAAGAGGGGAGGAGAGAAAGCAAAAAGTAAAAGTCAAGACTGCTGTGTCACTTTTAAACCCAAAAACTATCTCGAAATTTTGCTTTCTGCTCGTGCATCCCCGAACTTTGCAAGCTGATATTTTGGATCTGGGTCAGAAGGCGGTGAAGTGCGTGACGTGTAAATGGTTAGTGGTAAGTTTTAGCTCTTAATAGCATGACAGTGACCAGAAAAGCACTCGACTAGCTTCAAAACGCATTTTTCGGCAAAATCTCCAGGAGTGAATGGGTTAAAGTGCAGAGCTTGAAAAATTATCTGGTGTGCAATCTCATTATTGTAACAACATCTGGAATGGAACATGGTGATGATATTATTTTCTTTTGACTGACATTTTTAGGAGCTCTGTGAAAGACATGAAAAAGGAGTGTTAAAAGACCATCAAAACTCTCTTCAGAAAATGCAGCAAATTAAGAAACGTCAGATTGCAGCTCAGGCAAAAGGGCAGGAGGACCAGGTTGATCAGCTGGAATCAAAAATAGTTGAACAGGAAACTGACATAAGTAATATGGAAAACAGGAACTATTTTTCGCTGCACTGTCTTCAGTTAGAGACGCAGTTGGTACATGCAAACTTGAAGATGTTAGCGATTGTCTTGCAGAAGATGGTGGCCTCACAAGTCATAGGACACAAAGAGGTAGGTGTTATTTTTGAAACTCTCTGTTACTGTGCAACCAGGAAAACCGTGAACACTTGAAATATCTCAGGAATGTTTATTGTGTTATGGCCAGTAAATAAATACCTCTATGGGTCGGTGGATTTGGGTCCTGCCAACCTACCACTTTTTTCTGAAAATGTGTTTTCAATTGTCAGTGAAGACATTTTGTCTAGAGCCTTGCATGATTTTTGGACACATACGCTCTGCTCATAGTTTCAACCTAATAATAAAGAAATAGTACAGTTGAATCTCCATGTATGCCCACCTCTCATAAGAGACCACCTTTTCAAAACACCAAACTTTTCCCATTCTAAGTCCTACATGTAAAATTAGAACCTCTCATAAAAAACCAACTTCTTATAAGTGATCACAATAACTTTTTTGGCTGATGGATTGTACAGTTTTCCATTGTTTTTAAACTAACCAGTTGACACATTATGTGGTCTCTTTGTTTGCTGTATGTACTATGCCACTCTGAGTATAGGAGGATCTTTCATGACAGCATGGAACTACATGTAAACATACTATAACTTAGAAATAGCTGGCAATAAATTTTCTGTCGAAAAGTAGACGTGTTATGACTTCTTTGTGGAAGACGCCCTCTTTGGTGCGATTCTCGCAAGTGACCACCTCACTTAAGTGACCATCAATGAGTGGTAGGCATAATTTTGACAAAGTGAACAGCAGATTTGGTTTGTTTCTCTCTCAACTGATGGAAATCCTCTTCTCTCTCCTTACCTGCCTTAGGTTGGTGAAATTTGGAATGATCTTGAGCCACATGTAAATGGTTTAATTCCTGGCAGTTCTCCGTATTCATCTCCTCCTGGATCCCCTCCACTGAAATAATGTTCAAGCCAGGCTTAGGGTTGTTGCTAGGATATGGCAACACAAAGTTTAGTTACAGCCCTGTATCTTATCAACACTAAGTAACCCTATTTTTACCACCATCACTGTCAATAAAAACTAACGAAAAACAAATAAACAACAAAAAATAATAGAGTATAAAGTAAATGTGACTTGGATGTGTATATAAAATGTAAAATGTTGCCCAGCTGGGAAAACCCAGGATGGGAAATTCTGACAACCCCCGGTCAACAGTCTACCCCAAACGGCAGTCTCCGTCTAATTTCACTTTACTAAAACAACAATGAGAATAAGGACAAACCAAACAAATAATGTCCTTTTTCTTGGTTTCACATGCATGCAATAGAGGTTTTCTTCAAAGTAGCACCACTTTGAAAATTTGATCATGGCTTGCCAATGTTTGAGATTGGGCATGAAATTTCAGTTGTCACTAAGGCTGTATGTAAACCTGTGAGGACTTGTAACAGTCAGGGACAGCTTAGACTGTTCACAGCCCCCTGTTTCTTACTGATATGGGAGGCCATCTTGGTTTCACATGTAGTGAGGAGGCAGGTGTCGCCACCTAAGTAGATTTGACACTCATCTAAGATAGCTGCCCATAATGCAAAGTCTTTGATCTTGTGGATCATACAGAAAAATCGGGACTTTGAACTGTCTAAGGACAGGTTGCTTTCAAAGGCATGGTAAAATGGGCAACAAAAAACATGCAACCTGTTTTGCAACAAATCAGGTTGTTAACAGGTTTGAGTTCTTAGTGGGTTTACCTTGGTGTTAGAACCTGTGAACGTTTTCTTTGTTTCAAACCTTTTGTTCGCCCAGGCTCTATTGTTTTGACTTTTTTGTTACCTTAGTGTTATGTCTCTCATGACTTTTACAAGTTCTTACACCAAGGATGAGCCCTCTCAGTCCAGTTTAGACTGCAATACGGTTAAACCCCAAAGTAACTTTCTCAAGGGTATGTGACTGCTTATGTGTTCTCGACCTGATCGAGAACACAGGCAGAGTTGCAGTCTAGGCCCTGTTTGACTCCAAAGGCAGATAGGACAAGGTTAAGTTACATAGTCTCCTGGTGACTGTGGTTAAAAAATAATTTTTTAATATTTTGGAAAGCATGTGAAGAGTTTTTACATAATTTACGGTAAATATTTTGATGTTACTTCAAGTCAAATAATAATTGTGTAGAAAGAGTGATATGAAGGGCATCCATTTGTCAAGACAAGTTCTTTAGATGTAATAAAAAGTATTTTTTACCAAGAATGCCTTCTCATTGTGAACAAATGTTTACCTTAGCTTTAAGTGCTGGTTAAGGTTAAGAATGATAGCAAGAATTAGCACGGATGATGGTGTTTTATCACTATGCTGTACAACAGCTGAAGTTGCCATGCATAATAGGTATCTCAAACTGAAATAGTTATCATACACATCTGTAACTGCATTCATTTACCAAGCATAATCTGTGACTGCTTTAGTTACCAAGCATATCCGTAACCGCATTTGTGATCATGCATAAACTAGAACTGCATATGGTCACCATACACATCTGTAGCAATTAGTTAGCAACAAAAACCGATAACAAGCAGTATTGAAAGTTGCCATGCATATTTCTAACTGCATTAAAACCAAGCACATCTATAATAATTATTGCATTTATGTCGCCATGCTTATCTGCACTGGTAATTGCTGTGTATTAGCTGTCATAGAAATCTTCTGGGTATTAGTTACCATGCGTAATAATTTCAAACTGCACCTTCCTTAATTGTTATGTACATTATAATACATTCTGTAAGTGCAGTAGTTGCCATGTGCTTGCAACTCAGGTTTATTGCCATTTGCATGCCCCTACTATAAAGATGAGTCAGTTCAAAATACATACATGTATTGCAAGGACACTTTTAAATCAACCACCATCATTGTCCAAATATAGATTACTTCCATAATCACTGATTCTTTTATTATACTTTATCAAGTGCATAATTTTACTATACAAATGAGAACATCTCAACAAAAAATAATATTAATGCATAGCATCAGAGATTTTATAAATTATATCTAAAACAGATAATAAATTAATAGATGTCCATTGCAGACAACAAGGCCTTCATTTCTATAATACAATATCTCTTAACATAACCTATTCAGGGCCCTTTCATCCATTAAGCTGTTGTTTAAAATCCATCACCGCCTTGTCTTCAATGGATAAGAAAATTATAGTGTTAATGATTGGTCAAGAGTGGCTTTGAGCTCTTAACCATTTGAATGGGTGCATGAAAAAGGCCCCCAAAGAGTGACCAATACTCCATTTCTCCTCACCCTTACACTGCTCAATCAATCATAGAGGTCAAAAGAAAAAAGAAAATGATCAAGAATGAAAAGAGTCTTGTTTTATACAACAAATTCCCAAACCAAACATTATCATAGGAAATGTATGAGAGAACAATGTGCTGGGTCATAATATAAATCCTGAAATTGAGAATTAAGTTAATTTACAGTTATGTGACTTTGATCTCATGCTGGATTTTCTCTTTTCTTTTGAAACCTACGGTAGGTTAAGTAAAAGGAGAATGCAGCAGTTGGTCCAAAAATCACTTACAGCGAGGAGCCCAAAATTGTGACCTCCTTTAATAATTACACATTCTTTCATGAAGGCATTGATCAACCAATCAGAAGTTGAGGACAGTTTCGACAGTTTCCAACAGGCTTCTGATTGGATTAAATCTGCACGAAAGAATGTGAATAAATTAAAAGCGGTAACTCTTTTGGGCTCCTTGCTGTAAGAGAGCTTTTTCCAGACACCTCTTCATTTGCCACTGGAGTAAGTTAACTTTCAAAAAGACTTCTGGGAGTGTTACTCAGGACAAGGGTAAAAAATTAGCCTATAGCTGATGGGTGCTTCCCCAGTAACCATTCCAGAAACAACTGTGGGATGCGTGCATTTCAGCTGCAGTTCCGTTCTTGCTTCTAAAGTGGTGAATTTGAGGATAATAACAGAACAGTTTGAGTCACCTTCGTCATGCCAGCAATTGGTTACCCGGAGAGAGACTGGTGATATCCATAAATCATCAGATAAAATAATATTTTTATTATTTGTTGGAATTTGTTGACCTTGGGATTACTGCAGTCAAAATGAAAGATTTATCTACAGTCTCCTGGTAAACAAGCCCTTGCTGCCCAAGCAAGGAGCCTGAAGATACCGAGAACAACATTTGTTTTAATACTTACTTAGATAACAAGTGTAACCTTGCACATCTGACAACTAATATAATTATACCTTTTTCGATGATGAGTTCACATCTATTAATTACAATAAATAAATATTTCAAATTATTAATGCTACATAAGCACTAATAATTAACAGGGAACACTTATTGTTCCCTGTGTTTTAGTGGGCAGGGAAACTTCTTGTTTTCTTTACAGTGTACCTACTATGTAGTTTTTCATTTCATTTCTTATAGGTTCTAAAAATACATAAACATAGCCCCCTCCCCCCCCCCTCCCCCGCATTCCCACATCTCCTTTTTGGCCCACTTGATCACTACTCATTCCTAATAACTTTCTAATTTGGCAATTATACTGAATGTTTAGTATATGCAAATTTAAGGCTCAATATTCCAACTCATTATTATCAATCCATCTTGCACATGAGTGAATGTTTGCTAATATATGAATGATTCTCACCCATGATGCTGCCATTTCTCTTGGAAAATATTCAAGCTACACTGTATGTAAAGGTACCATGATTTTAAAGAAATTATACTGCGGCTATTAGACTACTCTCAACCTGCATAACTCCTTGAGGCTTAAAACTCTTTCAATCCCGAAAGCCAAAAATTGAAAACAATTTCCACAATCCACCTTAAATCAATTGAATTACATGTAGAGTTAATTTTACTGCCTTCTACTGACTAATGGGTATAATTTTAGCACCTACGATTGTGTCAATTTTTTTATGTTTATTGACATCATGAAGGTTTATTATGTCTAGACTGCAAAACAGTCTGTATTTTTGCGTATTCAAGTACAGGCCAGCAGTCAAACAAAACGGGTGTGTGAGGCACTTTTAATATTAACAAAAGATTGTCAAGTACTTTAGAATAAAAATGAACTATAAAAACATGATGTTTTAATGACAGCATGTTGCCATTATGAAGTCTAAGGGCTCTGAGAGTGGTAAAATGTCCTTTTTCTTTACACTATTGCTTATACCAATCTTGCTACAAAAGTGACATGCTTGCATCGAAATATCATGCATTTATCTCTCATTTACATATGTTTTTTATAATAACTTAATTCTCTAAACCTTAAGAAAAATCCTAATGTTCCAGGATGTCTCAACAAGCAATAACGGGGATGATAAAAGGCAATTCAAGTCATTTTATCATCTACCTCCACATCTCCTCCATAAAGCAGACTTGGTGGTGCAGTGTAATGGTTTGCTCCTCGAGTAAGGATACCCTAAAGAAGTAGAATTTGTTAAAATGTCACAATTTATTGATGCAAAAAGACTTACAAATATTAAAGACAATCAAACCCTTTAAAGTATAAACAAGAAGATATCTTTCTTCTTGGTGAGGTGAACAATAGTAGAAGTTTGATTGTGAAAGAATTTGTGAATGAATTTTCCTAAATTCACCTGTTCATGAATTCACAGTAGTGAAGGGGGTAATTAATGTCAAAACTTACTCTTCTTTGTTGTTCCTGTCTAAATCTACGCTGTGCTGCTGATGGTGGCGCACTAACTGGGTAGATGATTTGTAGTTGGGGACATGATGTGTGCAGAGGGCGTGGATCAGAGTGACGCCGTAGCTGTCTTGACCTTTCTTGACACATCTGTCCCTTGTAAATGTCAACCTTTAATGGTAATAATATTAAAACACTCTTTATTAGCGAATCTCACTTATTTTAAAATTATCTTCTACAAACATCCAAAAATCAGGTATAAAAATGTACTGTCGTCTTTTATGGTTACTGTAGTTCCATTCATGTAACTATATATGGTGGAACCCCGCCTTAAGGCCACCACGGCCCCTTTTTTGGTCCCCCACAAAAATGACAATACATTTTCTCGTAAAGAAATCCTTGTTAATATGGTCACCTCGATATTATGGTCTAATTTTTTTGGCCCATTGGTAACCAGATTAATGGGGTTCCACTGTATTTAAACAAAATAAAAACTAGGTGTAAATTTTTTATTAAGAAGAATAATTTATTAACCTCTTGGGTAAGTGTGGCAATGATTTCTTGTGCATCTTTTAACTGCTGTTGAAGATAATCTTTTTCAGACTGTGCCCGTTCCCTGTCCCTTCTCTCAATTGAAAAATCTTCCTTATACAATTGAATCTGCAATGAAATGATTTTTACTTATAGTCAAATATGAAATACACAGTATACACTGTATACAAGTAAGTGACTTAGTTTTTTAACACAGTGACATCAGAAAAACACTATCAAAAGGTCATACAATGTGTTTGAAACCCCAATGATATTAAAAAGGCATTACATACATGTATTATCGAATGTTTTGTTTAGTTAGAAAATGATAATTCACATTTTCCATGACACCTGGGATCTACAAATATCCTTGTCATGAAAGATATTATTCATCGTGGTACAGTGAGTATGTGTATAAAGGGATTGTTTTTATTGTTTGTCTTACATGATAGTCACTAATAGTCCTGCTCAGCAAATTGACACAATCGCCTGACAGTACATTGTCAAAGCATCGCAATCAACATCTAAGTGACTACATGTATCATGAGAAAAAAGATAAAAGTGCACCCTTTATAGATGATCTGGAGAATGTCTATAATTCACTGCATACCTGTTGTTTGAATATTTCATAATCATCCACATCAAAATCTGAAGGGGCAGAACTGCCTTCTTTTTGATACAAAAGACTTAGGGTGGTCGCAAGCCTATCAACTTCAGCTCCAAGTGCAAGGACTTGCGTTTGTGCGTTTGAAAGCTGTTCTTTAGTCACTTCCAGCTCATTCTGAAGGCTTTCATTTTTCATCTCATATTGCCGCTTTAAATTATCATAGTCTTCTTTCCATTTTCTGTTAACTTCAATGACCTTTAAAAAAATATAAATAGATATATGGATGGTTATTTCACAAGCTAGTTCTTAGAAGGAAAATAAATGGAGTTATAAAATTTTACAATATTGTCAAGATAACTTGCACATAATATCCAGAATAAAACTTTTATACAGTAGAATTCTTGATAACTCAAACTCAGATAACTCGAATTCCCTGCTAACTTGAACTAAATTTCCTCTCCCTTGATCAAAATTTCACTTAAATTTCCCCAGATAACTCGAACTCCCCGCTAACTCAAACTGCTTTGTGTTTCCTTTCAGAGTTCGAGTTACCTGGGTTCTACTGTAGAACTATAGCTAAATCTGATTTCCTGTTATTAGTGTCATGTGAATATTAATATTAAAATTAATCGTCTGACTGAAAGGATTGATTTTTAAGGAGAAATTAGGTGCTGATCATACTAGGGGGCCAAAGGCTTAATTTAAGAACTAAGAACAGCTAGTTATAGGTCTCCAGTGAAAAACATACTGCTTACAGTGTGTATTTTAGCAATCATAATATTTCTCTCTCACCTCATTCAGCTGCCACTCTAAAGAATTATCACTGTTGCCTTCCCTCGGTGGTCTTGAAACATCCCTTAAATTAGGCACCTCCTAATATGAAAGAAAAAATGCTTAATATTCAATAATATGGTAGAAAAAAACTGCACCATTTGAAAGGACCTACTGCGTACTGAATATCAGTTACCGGTTATTTCAATACAAGTTTATTCAGTCAAGGCATAAATAGTTGCACACACTTGGCTTTAAGAACGAAGAATAGTCACCCAAATTGTTTTTTAGCTTGCTCACGGGCAAACCACACTTGGCGTGAATAAAATTTTTTGTGCAGTTCGTAACAAAACAACTTGTATCAAAATGACTTTGTATCCAAATAACGGGTTTCCCTTATCTCATAGCTTGCCCTGCCATATTTGTCTAGCAGATGGTACAGATTGGGTTCAAATTATATGACAAGTGAAAGTCATGCATATCAATGTGACAAAATATAAAAAATATTATCATGAAAAAGATTTGCACCTGAAGTAACTGAGACATTTTGAAAAAGCATCTGAACATTACGCTCACTTTGGACAGGGTTGTCTGTTATAAGATTCTTGAAGTAATCAATGCACTAATCAGTTCCTTTGAGTCAAACTACCCAATGATGGGAATAATACAAGATAATTCCAGAAACTCATGTACGTTTCTGATAATACTGCACGTGATTTAGTATCTGTACTGACGGGTTTTTTGCTGTAAGGGTGTGAGTATATCCGCATTTAATTTTAGCACTTAGTCTCCGAGATTCGTGTCACACCTAAAACGGCGATTTGTTTTGTTTCTTCGCTTTTTTCCCCACGAACAAACCCCCGTTACACCCTGGTACCGCCCGAATAATCTAATCCTTGCACATGACTGCCATTTTCACGTGAAACCTTGAAATATCGAGCGCTAAAGGAAAAGTTTCGTTTCGCCTTTTCGAAGGAACACACCAAAAAAGTCGTGTTTCCTTTCCAAAATACCACCTTTAGAAATTACAAAGTAAAGTGTGACAATTAAAGCTTCGCTTAAATTAACATTAGTTTGCAAGGAGTGACCTGGTCCGGTCTCTTACATGTTCTAAACAATCGCAGATTTCTGTCTTTTTACCGAAGTAAGTAAAGCCGATGATACCAGTTACAAATATAAATATTATCGACAGCGACTGAACAGTCTGCCCTATGTCTCCCTTACATATGAAAGAAAACATAGCCGTATTGTGTGCCTCACTGATTTACGCAACAAGCTTCGTACAGGCATATTGCATGCACACGCCGAGTAAAATGGAGCATCTCAGAAATCTGTATACTTCTATAATTCTTGGTTATCTTCATACCTCGCCATCTCTTTTCCTTCCTTTTTCTGCTTCCCTTAAAAGCTTTCTTATTCTCGCTTGCTCTTTTTGTAATCGTAAAAGCAATGCCCTCTTCTCTCCCAAAGTTTTTACTAATGAACGTTGTAGCTCCTGGCATTGCTCACATCGATAGGTTTCGTTCGTTAGCACACTGGTCATTTTCCAGTAGCAAATTCCACTCGAATTCAACTTTCCGTGGTAAAAGACTTGACGGGCAAAATAAAAGTAAACGGTTATTATATAAACAAGATCCGAAATCCCCTGGATTGTTGTCAGCGTGTTGTGTAACGCATCCAAATTTAGAGATGCAGATATGAGAACACCCTCGAAGAATATACGTCATCATGACGCAAACGGTTTTGAACGTGACGACCAAAAGTCACATTCATATCTACCCTGCGAGCAGAGGCCCTTCGATCTTCCTACATAAGTCTTCCCGACTTATCTAGGAAGATCGAAGGGCCTCTGCTCGCAGGGTAATACACATCGTAAGCCTTTTAGAATTCTTTACTGATCCATGAAAAGTTTGGTTCCTTGTGATAATAAATAAAACGTAAAAAGTTTATTTTTTCCGAAATAAGGCCAATCTAATTCTTTTTTCCTGCTAGTGGAACAATTTTATTAATTAACTACCGCCTTCGCAGGGAAAAAAGCCTCACTTGAGTAATTGCAGCAGGGGCTTTCATAATTTTTGCTCTAGAATGATCGTAGTTTTCGGTTATAATTTAAATATTGTAAATATTTTTTCATCAACAGATGAGAAACTAATCTTAAGAATATATGTTGAGAAGGAAATTTGTTATTTGAGTAGGAATTGTGCAGTTCCGTCTTAGGGTCGTTGCAACAGAGACAGCAGATATTTCGAAATACCCGAGTAAGTCACGGCGGATATATGACCCCATTCATGCGTGCATAACTATGAGTACTATGTTCCAACCAAATTACCCGAATTTTTTTAACTTAACCTGCGTTGCGTCAGCTACTTCAGTTTAAACTTGCCCGTTGCAAGCTAAAAGAGTGGAAAGTATGCACACTCATTTTAGAGAGGAGCTTTAGTGAACAGTTGTTCCCAGGGAAGAGGGTCCTCCTTGAAACTTCTATTATAACGACCGATTGCCAATCTTACTACGAGTACGTTAGGTATGCAATACAAACTGGCTATACCGTATTTTCTAGGTTTGACTGCCAGGCCCCAAATAAAAAGAATTTATAAGGAGAAATTTTAAATAAGCCTCTCAAGCATATAACTCGGAACTTTAGGTGTGATTTGTATCAAGGAACAAGCCTTAGGCAGAAAATAAGTGAAAACCCTTGACAACGGACTCGAAAAAGCCAGAATTACGACACACAGGGCGTTTAATTGTTATTTGACATGATTTGAAACGGTCACCACTTTCGGTCATGCTGTACTTCTTTTGTTACGTGTCCCGCGGGCGTATCCTTGCTTGAGCCCAAATGAGTATTGATTGGAAGTTTCTGATTCGAGACGTTTCGTGAGGTATAAAGCACAACAGTTTTTCAATGCCACTGATGAAAAATAAATCACATAAATCTAAGACACAGGGCTTCAAATGTTGGTTCATATTAGACAACAAAACAGTCGCGTTTTTTCTCAAAATCAGTAAAGAAATCGGTAAAGCGTGGCGTAAGAGTCTTACGCGCGCGAAGCGCGCGAGCCTCACGCGTTTTCAGCCTCGTTGCAGACCTTTTGTTTGACTGCTCCCGCGTACTTGAATACGCAAAAATACGGACTGTTTTGCAGTCTAGGTTAATATTGACCAATGAATCTTGAAATGGGAACTGTGGATATCATTTTCAGTTGAACGCAAAATCCTTCAACAAACGGGTTAAATTTGGGGGAAATTTCGCTGTATTAACTGATGACCAAAGAGGATTAAGAAGTTCATTCCCACTCAGCTGTATAAAACCAAATCTGTGCATTTCTCTCCCCCACCGACGCAACATCAAGAACAATAAGCTTCTTTGCATGACCATACATACAGTATTGCAAAAGCTATTTTAAGAAGAAGAATTAAAATTTCATCATATCACAATTAAGTTACTTTGGTAATATTTTGTCAGGAAGATAAAGGCAAGCTGGAATATATTTCATGAATTGTATATTAGTAAGTAATTAGATGAGTTCATGATGTTCATCAGTTCACTGATCAAAACGTAGACAGGTAACTGGCTAATATTTGAAATCACAGCCAACGTTATAAAAATTCTTCCTAGTCAACGAGTATGTAGGACAACAAAAAGGAAAGTGAACTTGGTCTTATTTAGACTGGATCCTCAAAGAGGGCAGCGTCTATCATCTCTGGTAGTTTGATTGTGTCGACCTACAGTCTCAGTCAAAATTGTTGGGACACTTTGGCAGGGGCACCCAACGAGAATATAGTTAAAAACCACTTAAAAATAGTATTTTTAAACGTATTTTAGTATTTATCGGTAGATATAGGCATATTTTTATCCCCTAAAAATTTTTCATCTGTTCTGATTTCCTAGCTGAAAGTCTAGTGATCCGAAAATTATAGGGATCAAAACTTACCTTTTCGAAAATTTCAGCTAGAAGAAAGGCTTCCGAAAATTCTAGGTGACCTTTTTAGGGTAAAATTCCGTCAAAAAAGCGCAATTACGCCATTTTTTAGATGTTCGAAAATCCTAGGAGAGGCAGTCAAGCAAGAAATTTTACAAAAAATGTTCCGAAAATTCTAGATCTCAAATCGTCTTCCGAACAGATATTTTCCGAAAATTGACGTTGGGCGCCCATTCTTTGGGCTCTGTGGCTCTCCTTGTCCCCTCAATGTTGATGTACAAGGTTTGGTGACTGAACAGCGATAAACAACTTTGAGAGGGACAAGGGGAACACGAGAAGGAAAAAACAGCGTTTGGTCTAAGTGACCCAACTATTTTTGTCTGAGACTGTAGTTCTATCATTAGTTTGTGATTGCTTATATTCGAAAGTTTACTGATGCCCTTGCTGCTCCCAAGTATACAAAAGTACAAGTACCCAAGTATACAAAATTGTTAATTGCCTCCGCCCGTTGTACCTGAGTAGTAAACTCAGTAAGCGATCAGATACACGACACTGCAACACGAGGAAAAGGGACAATCTAAATCTCCCTCTATGCAGAACAGTTACAGCGCAACGGTCATTTTGCGGTCTCTCTGACCGCAGACTCTAAAAATAGCCCGTCACTATGTACCCATATTAAAGAGGAGGGTCAAACGTGAATTGCGGGTGCAGACCCCATGCGTTAAATAGTTAATATTTGATTTAGTTTAGACCTCCAAAGAGATAACGAAATTGTAAGCGCAGAGTTTAGGCTTTTAGTTTTGTACCAAGATTGTAATCAATTTAAGCTTTTTCTTGTTATCCCCTTCTTTTAAGCATTTGTAAATTAACTTCAGAATAGCCCTTAAGGAGAGTTAATAAAAATTATTGTATTGTGTTGTATTGGTTTGAGTCCCGGCAAAGTTGTGCTCTTTTTCCTCCACCCCAACCACAGCTCCCTTTTTCTCGGGTCTCGTGTCTTTCTGCGGGACGAGCGGGACACGAGTATTCATAATCAGTCTAGCAACATTTATCATTAACTTTCCTTTTGTCACGAAGTATTCACGATCATAAGTCTTGAGTCATCAAGCAAGTTATTTCCTTGACAGTTTTTTTCTAGGTGGTGTCTATAGGAAAACTTGCCAGCTTTCTTACCTAGTCAAGTTTTCCAAGCTGTATAATTGAAAACTGACCAGGCTTTACATTCATAAATAAAACCCAGACACAGTTCTTCTTTCTCTGAGCGTTCTGAAATGCACTAAACCTAAAACTAAGACTTTGCCTCATTTCGATGACAAAAATTTTAAACCATAAGCTACTATAGTTGGGTGAAACGTTTTTAAATTTTATTTTTCAAACTTTCTAAAAATAGTACGAGGCGATAAATGCAGTCATTTTGGCAGATCTGGAGACAATCGTAAACGATTTCACTAGTCATGCAAAGCTAAGAAGATATAGCCGAATTACTGCCTAACAACACTGTATTCTGAAACATAGCAAGAATAGCAAAAAAGTCCTGACCCAACGGATGAATAACAAATAAACCCCACTCCCTTCATGAACTGAAAACGTACCAGGGGATAGGCAAATGTTATGATGTTAGAGCGGTTTTCATTTGAGTGTCGAAAAGTAATTGGTTTTGCACTTTCTACACGATGCGATTGGCTTAAAAGACTCGCGCACCTTTTCATCCAATCAGAAGTAAAACCAAAGCCAATTGTGACGCGCTCGCATGCATTTTCCCGCGCTTTGCGTCAGCCACATGTAATTACTTCGAGTTTTGATTGGTTCAATGTATTGTCTGTGTCCTATGTGATTGGCCAGAGTAATTACTTTGGTTTTGGTTTTACGACACTCAAACGAAAACTACTCTATGAAGATGTGAACACTAAAAAGATGGAGGTAACCATAGTTTTGCTTTGATATATTCTGAGCATGTTTAGAATGACTATAAAACAATTTAGTGATTGGATCCGGCTTTCTCATGATATGAAGAGTTTCGAAAATCGAGGAGGGTGTTTGATATATATATTTGGAGGCCTTCCTTGGTCTCCCTCCTCGATCTGCATAATTCTTCATATCGAACGAAAGCCGAACTTCCAATAATTGCTAATAAACAATTTGTGTTTAGACTACTAGGTCTATTAGAGTCGACTTAAAATTGTTCGAAGCCTCGGAGCTTTGTAAGTTACACAAACAATTGAAGAGAAAAGTCATTTCAGCCTCCTACGTCAAATTCAGCTAAATACTAGTCTCGTCTGCCGAAGTTGTAATTTCTACGCCTCCGCAATCTTCAAATTTAGCAACTAACTATCGTTTTTTATAAGCAGTACAGTTTTGCGAGGGCGACATAACAAGAAAGACAGATTCTCGAGATTTGCAAAACCACACGGTTCGCGTACCACAGTTTGAGCCATTAAAGATATTTCGCATCAATAAACTTGTATGTACCTTAGTATGAAGTCGCGACCATTCATGAATCTTTTCAGAGTGAGCCGACATGACTGATGTTGGATCGACGATATATGAAGTGTTCCGCCGTAAAACCTAAACCCGACTATAATCTAGTGCTAATAACCAGTATAGCTGCATAGCTTTTAACCTTAATCAAATTAATTCGTTTATTACGCCACTGCAAAACTGAGTTCCTCAGGAAAGGAAAACGGTGAGCTCACTCTTCCTGAGGGCTCACGTATTCCTTGTACTAATGACCAGCTATTGAATGCCGTCAAAACATGATTTTCTTGTCTGCAACCTAACCGTACGGACGTCCTCAGGATTTCCCGAATCTTAAGTCCTCGCTATGTATATACAGGAAAAAATCTCCAATATTTTGGTCGATTTCTCTTCAGTTCGCCATCCTCTTTAATTGAACCAAAAGAACATACATGTAATGCCTCTAAAGTTCTCTTTGTTTAATCGTGACAACGCGATTGGTCGCTTGCGAACTGGCGTTGACCTTACCTGCGATTAAGTAGATGTTTTTAGGAGCAGATGTAGTAATGGATTTGTTAAACCTAGTGCATTAAGGACTTTTACGTCACAGAGAAGAGGAAATATTGTTTCCTCGACGTGACGTCCTTGTGCTTCCATATACCTTAACTTCCGTTTCCTGTGGCATATAAATATAGATAATCTATAAACCCATTCCTTAATCTTTTTTTGCGCCTTGCATTTTAATGAAACAGAACTCGACAGAAGGTTTACTGAACTAGCTTCTGTTTAGTAATGATGGACCTTATGCTTCATCTTCACTAAAAGCTTACTCTATCAAAAAAAAAGTTTCATAAAAGAAAAGCGGAAAAAAATATTTTATATATATTGTTCAGTGTGGAGCAATTTTGTGCTACTGAGCATAAGATGGAGCTAATACTGTGAGTTGAGACAGGTTGTCATAGTAATTGAACTAATAACTAAATACTCGACGAAAAGCATTAATTTAAATTTGGAAATGTGCTCAACTACCCTTAGCCAAGGGCTACCCAATGCCAAAAGCTTTGCCAGAAAGAAACCTTGACTCCCAGGGTAGTGCTCAACTGGTCTAGCTCTGATCTATGTTAGTAGTGCTAAAACTCCGCATCTCCCGGATCTGAGCAACTGATTGCTACACATGATGTTGGAATATCAGAAGTTTTTATCTTTTTACAATATCATAATCATATTCATGCCTTTTTTTATTCATTTAATATTCATTATAATTACTTTTGCTTTAGCGTTACTCCCGTTGTGTCTCAAAGAGAAAATAACCACTGGTACATCATGCTGAGTATACAACTACTGGTCTTGGTCTTCCCCTTCCGCAAACAGGAAGTCCACAGTCGAACGCGGAAGTCGCTTCTATTAGATTCAGAATCTTGTTTATTTCGTCTGAGTCAAACGTATTTCGTGCGCTTCATTCTTTTTAAATTTTTTATTCTAACCTACAAGTAATAGATTTGGAGTTCCATTAAGCTTGTGCCACAATTTCAAATCATAGCTAGTATGAGCGCTTTTCAAGGAAACCTGTCGCTGTGGGAGATTTTACGTCTCAGAAGGAACGCAAAAACACGGGTTTGATCAGTTTAAGACTCTTGCGTGTAGCTACAACGCCAGAAGAACTGTATCTTTACGTCAAACCCCCTAAAGAAAAAAAAAACTCGAAAAAAAGGAGCTTTCTCAATCAATTTGCCACCAAACCAGAGAAGGAACCTCTCATGTGATCAACTTTGTCCTGAATACCTCGCTTGACGCTGTAGTATGCATATATGTATCTGTTTCTGACATTTTTTCTGATTGCGGGGTGATTTTGAGTCAATTGCAACTTATTCTTGACCATCCCTTTTCACACCCCAGCTTCGTTTGCAACCGCACCGTTGATTATATAGAAGATGTAGTTAGGGATCATGTCGTCTCTAAATCTAGTTTCACGGGAACAAAACAAACCCAAAAAACTGTTGCAGATTAAGGAGGTGTCGCGGATTTCTAGGCTTATATAATTTAAAAAAGAAAATGTCCAACGTCATGTCTCTTTTAAAAATGCCATAATGACTTATTGTTCCCTCCTTTAAGTCAACAACTGGCGGCGATTTACATTTATATAGGCACGGATCTACAACAATATGGAATAGACTCACTGAGGACCTAAGGTCTACGACATTCTTTAAGGAGGTTCAAATTCAAAAAGCGGCAAATTTCGCTCCAGCAGATATGATAATACAAGTAATGGGGAGTTGAATTCTTTTTCTCATACTTCTGTATTTCCTCTCATGTTTTTTTTTCTTTTTTCTATTTCCCTTCTTTCAGGATAATTATTACTATGATATTTTTTTTCTCTTTCTAGGAGACATCAGCTTTTACAGCTACTCTGTAAATCCGAGGTTTCAATAAAAGGTGATGTTATGTTTATGTTATGTTATAATGCTTCAGTAAGAAACGTCTGCTCATATGTTAAACGTTTCAAATAATATTTTTCAAAGAGCAAACAATAACTCGACATGTCCCTCCAGCTATACGTTCATGCACCAGTTCAAAAACGTTGAAAAGGGACGGTTTTCAGTTTAAGATGGACACTCTGAGATAATTTAATTCATGCATCTTAGGAATGCATGTATCTTAGGAGTCGAAAACGATGAAAATTGGGTTATGCATTTATCAAAATCAAGAGAAAATAAAAAATGTAAATTGAACAGGAAGTCTTCGTCAATTTTCTTGTTCTAGTTGCCTTGAATCAAGTTTTTGTCGCTCAAACAGATTGGTTATATCTTCAGTTTTGTGCTTTATGTTCGAGTTCGAGTGAATGAAAAAATAAGATCAACAACAACAACAAAAAAAGAACAAATGCGAATAACTATTTCAAAGTTTTGCAGCCCACGGAGCTAAATTAGGCTAAGATAAAATAATAACAGTATCTAAAACAGTGATTAATTACCGGACGCGCTGAAAATTCTACGGCTTCAATGAAACAAAAAAACTCCTTCAATGCCGTTTTGGAGGAAGAGCATTGTGCCGATAGATATGGGGTGAAGAATACTAACAGCAAAAAATGAACGCAGACGGTTATAGGTGAATCCTATTTCAAAACTTTATTTTTTAGGGGTGTCGAAGTTAACTATGAAACCTCTATGTGTCACGCTGACTAGAATTGAGATCTTGAGTAAAATGCTCTGCAATCTTTATCATGCACTAAAGCCTTCATTACATTGCCTTGACATATAAAGGCCATTTTTGCATAAATGAGGTGTTTGCGCATTGTCAGGCCCTAGTAGTCTCATGTGAAAAACCGTTTATGTAAAGGTGACTGATTTATTAATACCACGGCTGCTGGGTTTGCTCAGTAAGAAAGGACTTGCCCATTCTGTGCTCTAAGTCACTGGAATTTCATTCAGCTAAAGCCGTACTCAATTATTAAAAGGTTTCTACTGCCATCAGTAGTGACAAACTGAGCAAACATCGTTTTATCTACTTAAAACATCCGATTATGACAATTGAGGTCTTCTCCGTAAAAAATCACATTTTAACTTTGACTTGGTTCACTGAAATCAGTAAATGGCATAAATAGTTTTTACCTTACGGTTGTTGCCGCTCTCAGCATATGCCATTCTGAGGGCTGCTCATTTGCAATAAATCTTACGATAGCAGTCGGTCCTCTATGGCTGCAAGCTGCAATACACAATCAGGCCAGCTTTCTATACACGTTCAAATTATTCGAGTGAAATCCTGTAGCAATTTTCCGGTCAACTTCCTTTGATCGCGGGCTCACTTCCGTTGTCGATCTAATTCATGGAAGGTCGTTTCCTTTGATGACTATTATATAGCCTCAATCAAGACATCACAAGTTAGAGGCTATCTTTGAAGGACTAAATGTGATCAAAATCTCCCAAAACTTCGGTTACTGCCGTCTAGTGTGCAGTTCTGTTCTATTTGAGTAAGCTGTTTCACCGGACAGTACAAGTATGGCCGGAAACCGTGGTCGAGCCGGATCTCGATCTTACGGCTTCCTGTTTAGTCCTGTATTCTGGCTCTCATCGTTTCAGCCTAGTATGGTTCCGATATGCTTATAGCTCCTTCGGAGACAGTGAGATATAAAACAGCCTACTTGTACCGGTTCAGAAATAGCATACAAAGCAGCGAAAATATCGCGTGATTATATTTTAAGAATTGCGCTTAACACGCGAACAGTGTCACGATTTTTTTTCGCTTGGAAAAATAGCTGTCATTTGTAAGTAGAGAGAATGAGGTTAGCGAATGTGGATCCGTCTAAATTGACCTAAAATATCCCGGAAAATATGCATTGTGACATTTTCGTGGTTTTATGCCTACGGTGTAGCGGGACATGTGTTTTGCCCAACTTTGCCAAATTCCCTCTTCTTCACTTTTCCAGTTTGAAAATGTAAAATGATTTTAAACAATTGCGATATAACTTACATCTACCAATCAAAAGTTGGTAACTGCAGCTGATTTCTCTATCTGAGTGCGTGACACTAATCTTAAGAGAGAGTAGCAAATTTAAATATTTCTGTGATCAAACCAAGAGAAAAACGGCCGATCCTATCAGCCGCTTGTTGCACAGGCACTTAAGATCTTGCCTGTCTTGTATTACGTTGTACAATGCCAGGATTCTGCCTCTATTGCCTTTTCATTTGTCTGGCGGTAAAGGAAGCAAGTGGTATCTAGATAAGCTACATTGGCGCACAGCAGACTGGGCGCACAGTTTACATTATGGAATAAATTGGAATGCCGCCACATGGATCAATACAGCAAACTGAAAACACTTAGCTGGCCAAGTTTTCAAATTTGTCGCGACTACAGCTGTCTGCAGTGTGTGCAAAAAGAGCATCAGTCGTTTGCTAACTCCGAATCCAAACTAAATCGTTTAAAAATAATTTACAAGAAACGTCTGATGTTCAGAATTTTGGATTTATATCAGTAGGAACTTGCTAAGATTACCCATATATTCCGGGTAGTTCTGTAAAATCCCGGCTCTGTCAATCCCTCGGCTCAATTTAATACTGCACGCCTCTCTAATTTCTCAAATAAAAAGGAGAATTGTAATAGTGTGTGATATCCACATAAACTATTTTTATTGCAAATACTAATCAGCATAGGAGTCTATTTTAATCAGCCAGCTGTTCTGAAGTTGACACTTCCTGTATGATCTGTCATTATTTGTTGAGTAAAATTAAAAATAATAAAAAGAAGAGTGCATGGATCAATTTCTCACTGGCGACTTAAGGAGAAGTGAACATAATGGTAGTGTGTGGATTATAGCAAGTTTCAAGGGGTGCTCGGAGTGCATGGAAGTTTGGCCCCACTAATGCACTACTGTTGTACACTGAAACTATAATTAGTTATCTTAGACTTTTGTAGAACTGCTTACTCTGCATCACCAGACGTATTTTCTACTGGCCCTTATCTAAGACTAAGGCTTGTCAAACACGTTTTAGCAAGCGTTGCGTCATGTAGAGTAGCCATTTATTATCAGGGGCACCCAATCTTTTCGGAAGAGGATTTGAGATCTAGAATTTTCGAGACATTTATTGTAAAATTTCTTGCTTGCCTGCCTCTCCTAGGATTTTCGAACATCTAAAAAATGGTATATTTGCCCATTTTTAAAGGATTTTTACCTTTAAAAGGTCGCCTAGAATTTTCGGGAGCCTTTTTTCTGGCTGAAATTTTCGAAAAGGTAAGTTTTGATCCCTATAATTTTCGGATCACTAGACATTCAGCTAGGAAATCCGAACAGATCAAAAATTTTTAGGGGATAAAAATATGCCTATATCTACCGTTTAAATACTAAAATACGTTTAACAATGCTATGTTTAAGTGGTTTTAAACTTTATTCTCGTTGGGTGCCCCTGTATTATTAACTTAAGATATTTGATGTTTTTTGTGGCGGCGGTGAGGAGAGCTCTCTCGCAGGCTGGAGAGCCCGCTCTTCCTCAACTTTTACGTTTACAGGCAACCCTCCACACAATGAGTGCCTCTATTTTATTTACGCAACTTAAAAAATTAGTGCGTATACGCACGTAAAAATTACGCGCAGTGTAAATCCACCTTTAGATTTTCCCGGCTACTGCAATGCTCGCGACGGTCGCAGGCATCGATGATAATTATGGTTTCACAAAGACTCCGTGCAGAAGCCAAACAGGATAATTCAAATGTGCCAATCAAGTTTTCCACAACATCATTGGTCAGAGCCTGTTAGGGGCAACGTTGCCAATATCTTTTCTCTTAAAGTTGATTTCCACAGTTGCGTAATTTTAACGTGCGTACGTACGTAAATTTTTATACGCAAGTAGATGAAATAGAGGCAATATATGGAAGGTCACCCGTAAACGCAATAGTTGAACCTCGCTCAACTTTTACGTTTACGCGGGGCTAGTCATACATTACCTCTATTTTATTTACGCGGTTAAAATTTACGTGCGTGCGCACGTGAAAATTACGCGACAGTGGAAATCTTAAGCTATGGACGAAGACACAAATGTAGTTTTAAAGACTTTTTTAAGGTAGCCAGGTGATTCTAGACAATGAAGCATATACTAGTATATTTGACCATGCCCTTTTAAGTTTGCTTGCTTCGCTGCACCGATAAACGACACTTTAAAGTGATGTCCTTTGTCGGAACGCCTATCTTGGATTGACCCCATACGAATATTCAGTCGTTCCAGGCGTTAAGATAGCGGGCAGGACGGCACAAAAGGAACGGATTAAGCGGGAAAAAACGGGGTTTCTCATTTCGCGCCGTTCCTAAGGCATTTTTTTCTTGTAAAAAGTTTAGTAGCCTGTCCCGGTGTTCGGGTAATGAGTTGCCTGCGATCATCCCCATAAAGATATTGTTAAAGGCTACGTTGCCACCACCCATCATTTACTGAACACCAGGGATAAGCTGCTTAACTACGCGAGTTTAATCCTGTATAAAATTCGGCCAAAAGTAAAGCATTGGATATTAAAATGGGTGAAACTGACATCCATCTGGTCTTTTGAAAACGGAGGTCCGTAGTTTAGTGTGGATGAGAAACTGAAGACGGTTTTCCAAAACGCTCATAGCTACCCATCAAGTGGTTCTTACAACGGCAGCGCTAAAATGCTGGTAATTGACCGTTGGTAACTGGCACAGCGGAACCTGGCTGATACGAACGCAAAGGGGACACCATAGTGTCATGACTATCCGGGTATCCGTATTAAGCGGGCTCTCAGAACACTAGTCTAAAATGACAGCCGTCTTCACGGCCCCTAAACCGTGGGGGGAATGGTCTGGTCTCTCTTCTCGGTGCCCCCACGTGTAGGGGGTGGAGAAGGCTGACATTTCAGACTATCAGAACACATTTTTTTTTATCGACATAGGAACTAAGGTAGACATTTTTACGAAAAAACTTTGTTGGATTTCTGAACTAGTTGTAACTGTAGCAAGTTCACCTTAAAGAAACCTCACGATCATTTATCATAGTCTCGGACTATTACGTTTTATCAGTTTCACCACACTTCTTGCTTTAGCGCTCGATAGTTAACGTTTCGGGTGAAAATGATCCAAAAAACTGGAGAAGAAAAAACATATCGCCCTGTAAGGTGCAACACGGCACTTGAGGACAAGGGCTTAAATTAAATGCTGATACAGCACCTACTCAGAAGCATTGTTTACACTTCCAGTCAAGCGTTTAATGCAGGACTTGATCCATTCAATGATTTCGAGTAGGATCGTTCATTTCTTTTCAGCAAGAATTTATAGCTCCACTTTTGCCTAATATTTTGGGTCATGACTGGCACATGTAGGCCGAAAGTAGCCAACCTCGTCCCCAGGGCTTTTCCCATTTTTGAAGGGAAAAGCCCTGGGGACGAGGTTGGAAAGTAGCCTGTGTACAGACGCCAGGGGGCGTCTGTACAGAGATTAGCCGAAAAACGTCCACGCAATGTCCACGCTGAAATCCCGATATAAGATCTCTGATTAAGCGTTGACTTCTTTATTTCCTTTTCTTTTATTTACAATAGCCACTGGCAGAGAGTCCAGGGAAACGAGAACTCGATTAACGACGGCGATTCACAGACGTCTCTTTCCCCGATTTTTTCTGTGGGGAGGGGGGTGTTTGTACACAGGCTACATTTTGCCCATTTTGGTCTTGAAACGGGTATGGTTTTCGAGGGAAATATGAGAGTGTATAAAAGTAGTTGTCGTTTCAGTTCCAAATGAATAAGAAAGAAAGCGAAATATGCGAATTCGAAATTGACGCTAAGAAATCTTTTTGTTTGCATTTTACACTAAGTAATCATGACATAATTTCTGCCTTAAGGCCAGGTCTGAAAACGAGTATGGATTTTAGATGCCAGGTCTGAAAACGGGTGTGGAAAATGACATTTTTTTGTCTGAAACAGGGTCAGGATTTAGAAAACCAGGCGGCGCAACCCCACCAAAAATTCCCAGGAGTACCCCCCGGGCAGTTGTCCTAGTTAATTTTCCACTGTAATTTTCGCTGTTTCCCACTGAATTCGACGCTCCTATCAGTCTAATGTGCCGGTACAGCCAAAGCTTGTATAACTGGATCGCACTAAATGGATTAAAACTCAAATTATTAAACAAAGCTGACATACCTTAGCTAAACGTTTCCTTGCTGTTCCTGGCCGGTATAAACTTGTCAACTTTTGCACTCGGAATAGCACCCATCCTCGGAGGCCCCCAGGGGCAGTCAGTCGGGTCGGAAGTAAAGGCGCGACGAAATTTGACTGACTACCCCTGGGTCTCCGAGGATGAATGGCACCCAGGGTAGTGCCTCTTCCGGAAGACT
>OZ037997.1:22915283-22962783 GCA_964035705.1 Porites rus | reverse complement strand
ACTGAATAGGTCTACTGCTCTCACATGGGATTGTTGATTTTTGGGTGGTTTCTGTGACAGTGCAAAGCTGCTCTGTGCTGATCTTGAAATTGGTCCATAACATAACAGTAACATTCTATAATTAGCAAAGCTACAAAACAGTGGTACTTGTTGCTGAATTTTTCTTCTAACGTAGTTTTGGAATGCCACTTGTTAAGATTTTGCCAAAGTTTTCAGAGTACTGTTCAAAGAGCAATGAGTGTACCAAAAACAAGAAAAAAATTGTTTATCTTATAATAACAGGGTACAGAGAGTATATACGTGTACAAGTGTTAAAATCAATGGCCTATCCACGAAATCAATACCTGATCCATGTATCCCAATACCCATATCTACAAGTCTGAAAATAGAAATCTTTTTATAACGAACTCTCTAGATAGTGGTCTAGAGAGAGAGCTTGTCTATGGTTCATTTAAGCAATAGACCACACTTTCAATGGGTTTACTGGTGTGATAACCCAAGTGGGATGTTGGGAGCATATGAGAAAAGCCTGTAAACCCATAGAAAGTGTGGTCTATTGCTTTTATAAAATAACTTTAAGGTTTCTATGAGTTTACCAGCACAATAAACCATAGGTTTTTAACTACTCAGAACGCGCATTCTATCCTAGTTATTTTATAAAACATATGGAGAGACACGATGGCTTTGTTAATGTGAACTGTTTGTATGGAGCTTGAGCACTTTTTTCTAATTTTTTGGTGTTTCCTCATAGTTATCGTCGCTCACGCTCAAGATCACCAAGACGCCGCTCAAAATCCCGGTCTAAATCACCTCGTAGGTCACGTTATAGCAACTCACGATCTCCAAAGAGAAATGAAAGCCGTTCTCGCTCTAGAAGTCCACGCCGAAAGAGATCTCCTTCCAGATCTCGTTCCAAATCTGGCTCCAAACCAAGGCAGTCTAGGTCTAGGTCTCAATCAAAATCTCGCTCAAGGTCACCCAAAAATCAGAAGTCCAGATCACGCTCCAAGTCTCCCCAGCAGAGAAGGTCTTTGACTCCTGACAGAGAAAGAAATGGAGCCAGCCGTGATGGAGACAGAGATGATGGTAACCTTGATGGAAGCAACGATGACGTCTATGATGATAGAGCAGAAAACAATGAGATTGATTAAGAGTTACCATCATTTCTTTTTTTACATTAACTGTTGTGCAGTAATCACTTTGAAGTGTTCTTTTCCAGGCTTTGCTGCTGTGTTGGAGAGGGGATCTAAACTTTCATTGCAGTGCATGGAGGGGATTCTTCTTTTTTAGGTAGAGACCCTTAAAGCTTACAATAGTTAAAAATATTGTTATTGAAGACAAACTGTACACTGTGTGTTAGTTTGCTTGCCTACCATTTCACCTGTTTCATGTTAATAGATAAAACATCATTTTTAGACTTGTGTAATGATTTATCTGTAAATACAGTAAATTATATTTGTTTTGAACTATCATAATTCTGATCCCAGCTGCCGCAGAAGCTTTGCTTCATGTAGAATTTATATTATGTTGTTTTAGCTCCCCAGAAAACCTGTGATCCTACAAGTCACTAGTCACTGTAAGGCTACTTAAATGGGCCATTCTTTTTTTTCACGACAGATAGCTGATTTAGAAATTGTAGGTAAATCCACTGTTCTTAAAAATGTTTAAGGCAACAAATCATTCACTTTTATTTCAGTGGAATTTATTTTGATAGTTTGGTTTTTCCTGTAACTTTGTCAAGTTTCAGTCGGGTGGAAAGACGTTCCATAAACTATGCCAAATTCCAGAGTCAGGATGTTTGTTACTCATAAGAAACTGACAAGAGGGTTAAAATGAAATTGGCAAGGCTGCAGGAAGTTTTTTTAGTTTCCATTTGCTAAGCCTAAAATTCCCAGTACTGCAGTGTATGACTTGAAGGAATTTACAAAATAGCTACATACACCATCCACCGCAAACCTTTTCATTTTTTTTAACCAGCAAAAGGAATTATCAAACAGCAATTTTCTTACTCGCTTTGTTCAAGTAATATCCCTCCAAAGATGATGTACTACTGCCGAACGAAGTACGCTTTCTTCATTACTACACTGTAAATACTGATAATGGCTGTAGGTTTTCCCTAAAAGTAAATTTGATGCCTACATACATGTAGTCTGGAAACAGGTTTTTCTTTTGGATAAGAAAGCATGTAAGCATGTGTACACTATACAGCAAAAGCCTGAAGGGAATTGGGAGAGAGGGGAATCTGGTAGCTTCATAGCTCTTAATGGATAAGAGAACTGCAGCCTTTTAGTAGCCGTCTGCCATGTTGAGAGTTTTTTTACCAACATCTGCAGTTATTCCATGGGCAGCATATGGAAGTTGTTTCTCATCACAGATTGTAAAGTTGGCAATTTTCATGTGGAGTGTCAAGAGTTATTTTTCAGGGGATTACTGTAAAAGGTCAAGGAAGTAGAAATAATTGAAATAATGTAGAAATTGTTAAAAAAACTTGTTTATTATTGTTCAGTAAGACCATCTTCTGATCAAAGGGTTGATCATCATTGCAGTTATGTCAATTAACGAATTAAGTTGGTAAAATTTGCTATGCTTGGTGCTGAAGTACTTCTACTTCCTCAACCTATCAGAGCTGAGACCACTGAATCGTGCTGTGCATTGTTTGATAATCAGTACAGTTACCTTTCACTGTGCTGTACTGCATTGTTTTATTGAAAGTTATTGAAAAGGTATTTCTTCAGTTTTGCTCTTAAGACACTCGATTGAAAACTGCTATATATTTACAAGGTATTAGCGCAGAATAAGTTTATGTGACACTAGAGCTCAACAGTTTTTCATTTAACTTTTCACTTAAAGTGAACAAAGTGAAAAATTCACCAAGAAACCAAATTTAATTTTGCAAAATCTTAGGGAACAAGTATTACTGTGCAGAAGTTGTTCCAAAGGGGTTTCACTTAAATGGCAACACTATACGATTTTGTGCACACATATTTTTAAACTTGAGTAACAATAATAATCTCTTCATAAGATTGTTGTAGAAGTGAACCGTAGTTCGCATTAACTTTTTTTATGCATTTTTTTTCGTGGAGCCTGTCAATTTTGGGACATTATATTTTGTCGGGTTGTAACCTTAAGTAATTTTGCGATTGATTGGCCATGATTGTCAGGGTGTTATTTCACTTTGCAAGTAACACTAAATGTAATTTAATTTGTTTTCAGTTTTATTTACAATCTTTCAGATTATTTTGTCTAATATTATAGGAAGCACTTCATGGTTATTGTAAGGTTCACATTAGCTGTCCCCTTTATCATCCCTCTCTTAGAAATCCTCCGCTCCTCAAGAAACCATGCTAAATGTGCTTAGCTTAATCTGAAGTGAAGCATTTCCCAACGGCTCTCCTAGAATGCTCCCTTTTTTGTAGAGTGCAAGAAAAGTAACTCCGCTTTGCGAGTATTTGATAAAGTGCATTCCGCGTTCTCTCGCGGGCCCTGTTACTGTAATAACTTTAAAAATACAACCGTTATGTAATAGTTGTCAGTGAGGACGCAAAAGACTGAAAATTAGTTTTAATGTTTCCCCTATGCATTTGTTTGATGAAATTAGGTTGTATTTGTTGTTAAATTTATTATATTGGCCTTTCCTGTAGGCGCAGTTTATTTATACTTGCTGTGCGGGGTGACTCACTGGTCATGCCGTGACCTCGACTGCCGCTGTGTTTTGACTGGTCATGCTGTGACCTCGATTGTCGCTGTGTTTTGCTGCCGTCGAGGAGCCCATGCTGTTGCAAACTCCTGTTGGCGTTGTTGCTGTGCTGTCTCCTGATTTGTTGCTGTTCATCGCTCACTCTGTCCAACTGATAACGTGTTCTATTGAGAACCAAAGTTTCAACCGATTTTGGTCGATTTGGTTGATGTTCCTAAAAGGAAACATTTTTATCCTCTTTGAGTTGGACCCGTTGTGAAAGACTGTAGCCTGTGAACGCAAACCTATTTCCAGTCGTCGCATCTCTCCACTCGAAAACTTTTCGGGTGGAGAGAAGGGACGACCGAAAATACGTCTGTGTTCGCGGGGCTAGAATGCCCATAGTCAGTCCAAGACTTTCTGAGTGCTGGAGCGAGTAAAACAGTACCACAAAGACCTTCTGATGTTACCGATTTTACGCAAAAAAAGCAATTTTTTAATGCTTTTTATCACAAACAGGAGTCCAAATTCATAAAGAAATACATAGCGGTGGGCAATGGTTGCCCCCTGGCATACATTTATTTTTTATATTAGCAATTTTAAGCCCACATACTTTTGAGAGTTTCAACGGATTTTTTGCTTACCTCATTTTGGGTTTTATATGAAGTACGTATTTTTATTTGAATATTGAGCATTGCGCACAGCAATTTTGCGTGACATCGGTAAAAAAATCTTATCGGGACGGTTACTGTGCAAACTCACAGTTAAGAAAAGTTAACGAAAAGAGGAGGAAGCGTCGCGTGAAATCCCAAATAACAGGTCGGCACCGAGATACCACACATCGTTTTCAACCGAGCACAGAGCTGGTTGAAAAAGTTGATCAACCAAACTAACCAAAAATTCTTTTTTCTCAATAGAACACGAAAATGCCCAGCCAATCCAACCTACAGACAATGACCGATTTCGGTATAATAATACATAGGGTGGATTCATTTAAAGCACACACATTATTATTTTGGAGCTTGAAAACAATAACGAATTCCAACGTGCAAATGCGACGGCTATACGCGGATTTTTGCAAATTCACCATTTGCACATCTTCCATAATACACTTTGTTTGCCCCCCAAACTTTGCGTCACCTTTGTTTTTCATTTCCCTTGGGTATTAAAGTCGTTCCAAGAGAAATTACAAACAGTGATTGTGCAAAATTTTGGGGGGCAAACAAGGTGTATTATGGGAGAAGCGCAAAGGACGAATGAATCCACCCGAAGCAATCCCCGGTTCTGTTTCAAAAGCGGCCAACATCAAAACAGGCAAAATGCACACATTTTAACACAAATTCGAAAACAGACAAAAAAGAAACGAGACAAACGCCAGACTGATTTTCTGCCGTAGAGGTCAGAATGACGACTCACACGTAGAATTTTAACTGGAAAAAATTGTAAAAGGCCAAAACATTTCAAAGTATAGTAAGGAAATTCGCGGCTTCGTTACTGAACATATTACCGCCCATAGACAAAATTATTGGTCGCAAATTAAGTTTGGTGAATAGACATCAAAATAGGGCAGAAAAGTTACGACAACAAGGTCAAGCAAGCCCTTGTGAAGCCAGTGCTCCTAACTCGAGGAAGAATGTTTAGAGTTCATTTAAAAAAATCCAATAGTTGAAACAGTATCTTATAAAAGTATTGGTAATGAGTTTTCATTTGAATGGTCACAATATAAGATTTCCTTCACAGACTGAAAATTTGGGACTATGGTGTATATCCAAAAGTGAAAAAATTATGGGACGGCTGAAAATTCCCGTTCTATAACTGGCCAGGGATAAACACCAAAAATAGCGACTTAATCTTCATTTCTCCCTTCCCATACTACACTTTGTTTACCCTCTAAAGTTGTGCAGGAGTAAGGGTACTGTTTTTAGTTTCTCTTAATACGATTGAGCTGCTAAGAGAAGTTAAAAACAGTGCTTTAAGTGTCGTGGGGGGGGGGGGGGGGGGCAAACAAATGGTGAATGTCTTATTCACGACGTGCACTTTTAACACCTCTGAATCGAGAGAAAGTCCAGCGATGTGGATCAATTAGGTGTTCTTTCTCATCACCACTTCTTAGCGTTAATCTGTGCACCTCTCGGTGGTTTAATGAAAAGCTTTCTGACAGGAGTCCAGTAAATATGGGAGGTCAAAAGTAGGGGGAGAAGAAGAGAGTTCTTGGTCAAGAACTCGTGTCGGAATAAAAATAGTCCAGGGAAACGGCCGTAAAGAATACTAATGTAGAAGGCTCTTCCATACGCTAGAAGCGTGCTTCACCAGTACATCGTGGTGGTTAGGTAGTAGACTGAATTGAAGTTCGGTTTGGCCTCTTCTGTAAAGTTGGGTAAGATTTTCAGCTGCCGTTACGCTCTGTAAACTATGACAGTAGCCTTTGTACAGCCGCACCTTCGCCTCAAATTGTTTTAGGGGGAGTCGGGCTGCACACAGGCTACTATAACAGCTGCAGTTTTGTCATTAAGTCACGGGAATACTGCACTGCATTAAACAACCGCGATTGGTGAAGACATTTTGAGGGATAATGAACTTTAATGGTATTTGGAATATCGCGGAGAGGAGATGGTTGGCTCAGAGGGCTTGTTCTCATTGTTCTCGTTTGTATGATGATAGTAGAAGGAGGAGAAACAAGTTGAGTGTGTGTCACGACAGCGCTAGTGGTAGACTTCTTTACAACATGGAAATTTCTTTGCAAAGGTTGAAAAACGATGGTACCAAATTGACTAAGGCGGATATTAAGTTAAAAACGAGGTCCGTTCGAATCGGGTAATGAGAGTTGCAAGATTTTAGAGCAGTAATGCGGCATAAATGCACTTAGAAAGGTATCCCACTCGAATCAAGTCGTCCTGTCTCTGTATTAGTGATCTCTAAAGAGCCCAGTGGGGTGAATATTAACGCGTTCACATTACCTGATCTCTTGGAAAGAAAACAGGATATTCCAGTTGGAACATGAAAAGTAAGTGAAACAATCTGGCCATCCCAATTTAAGGCTTCGTTTCCTATCGCCCGACCGACCCTTTTTTTTGGAAAAGTAAAAAAAAAAAATTCCAGAATCACTTGTAAAGAAGCAAGTAGTTTAATTTACAAGCACACGATCTTGTCTTATTAGTACCAATTGTCTTAAATTATTATCGATACTTCGTTTTTGTACCCTTTTTAGACATTTGATAGTCCTGTTAATGTACATCTTTTACCATCTGATTATATCTTGCAGACTGAACGTGAGATTTAATACGCAATCATGTGTTCATTCCTTTTCCTTTTTTATTTTTTTGCCCGACCAACCGACCCACCTTCACGAGAGGGAGGGCAATGGGAAACGAAACATTTTATTGGGATGGCCTCTATCAGAGGCGGACGGGACTTGCAAAAATAGAACGCTTTGAATTTATTCCCAAACGGAAGACGAAGTGTTTCTTATAGGATGTTGGTAAATAACCTGGCTGGTCTTATTTCAGGAAATGGGAATGCGTTTATACTTCTTCCCGGAAACGCCAACTTTAACGTGGCTGGGAGTAATCTCAGTTAAGTAGTGTGAAAGTGATTTGCTTATTGGTGGTCGAATTCTGAGAGCACTTACGGTTCTGTCATACATATCCCACAAAGCCCCAATGAAATCCTCCATAATAAACTGTTTGCGCGCCAAATTGTTTTCAAATTTACCGTGGACGGAATGCATATTTCCAAGAGCGTTTGCAGACAATCACTTGTGCAGAATTTGGGGGGCAAACACAGTTCGCAAATAGTCAATGTGAGGAAAACGTGCGGTTAAAGCTGCGGTGAAAGGGCCAAAGAAAAGAGCTCCTTGTTTTTGTAACGTTGCCTTAGGCAATGATGCGCGTTTTACCAACCACGCTCAAACTTGTATTGAAGCAAAGTTGCGTGAATACTGACTGCTGATTGGATAAAATTGTTTTACGCCACTTGTTGCAAAACAAGTGTGCCTTTTAATAGGCCAGTAAAACGCGCAACAGGTAGAGATTTTTTGCAGAAAGTAGAACTACTCTCTACTTTCTGCAACAACTTCTCACAACCTGGAGCAATAACATTTTTAGAAGTTACACGCCTTTGTTGCCCTTTTTACTGATGTCCACACCACTTGATGCATCAAAATCTTTCGGTAGAGAAACATGGATAATTTGTTGGCAATAACTTGATGTGTTAGCACAAGTTAACATAATCAGTAGACGTTAGCTGAAGTTGAAAAATGACCGAGGTCGAATAATTCCTTCAATACGAAAAGAAGTATTGTCATCTTTAGACAACTATTGACCTGTGGCAGCCTTGAGATGTAAATACTTAAACGGTTACCTTTTAAAATAAAAGTGCTTGTCCATCTATAACCTGAGATCAGGCGTTATTATTATTTCTTTCGCTTCTTTGCTTCTTTTTTGAGACATAAAGGGATAATAGGGAGAGGGCATGATCTCAGGCTAGTCCATCTAGGCTGGATAACGAAGCACTCTGTACCTAGCCTGAGAAAACATCCGACATTTCGCGACGCCACTACTGGTTTCCCTGCGAAACGACGGCTGAGAAACGAGCGCAAGAATTCCATACTGATGACGCGTCACTACGATAGTGCTATGTCGCTAAAAGGACAAGGTAATGCACCATCCGCGCAGTAGCATTATTTTGGTCTTGGATGGCAAATTCCCTGGGAGTAGGACCCTTGAACTGGCAAATGCTCCTTTCTTATTGAACACTAGAGCAGTTTTCATTCATCACACAGTAGAGTAGTGTCACTTTAGGCATTTTAACGTGCGATTTTTCTCTTCTGTTAACGTCTACCTAACCAACGATTGATTGTTTGTAATAGCGCCAGTGTATTCTGATGACTTCACGCGCGACAATGCTACTTCACGATTCTTAAGTTCTTATTGTTATTTATCCTGCTTGGAATTCTTGCTTTTCAGTTGTTGTCAAGAATATAAACTGACAGTAAAGTTAATAGTCTTCCGTGAAGTTGTCTTCTGAATGGTTAGGTAACTTGAAAAAGTAAAGGAGATCCTTAAAGAATAGCAGACTGATCATAGCAGTATTTAGTCATCACCACTAACTTTTATTCAGTTCTTTGATTAACAGAAAGTTGATGGGCTATAACCAAAAAAATAAGTCGTTTTACATTGATAGCTCCCGATAGCTCCCGCCCTTTTTTAACTCGTGGGTACGCGCGAGCGTACCACGAGTTATTGCAGGGACAGGGATATGCAAATGACTCACTCGCTCACTCGTAGTAGACGCACTTCGTAATTAATCGGGTCGAGAGCGCGAAGATCTATCGTCTCCAAAGAAGCACGCGCTCGCGGAAGTTCGGTGGCATCAAATTCTTCGCTGATGGTGTGCATCGTGCGCTACAGCACGGTTAGAGGATAGAGGTCTTACCAAATTGAAGACACGCAGGAATCTTTCAGATTAATACGATTCAAGAGCCTTTGACTCGTCCAGGCGTTTAACTTGACGAGAAGATGAGCATTTGCTCTTCGACTCCTTCAACTTCGACGCTGGCTTGATCTCCTACCTTGTAGTAATGTAGGAGGTTATGTGTGTGAATGAATGTATGGTAAATAAAGGCACGTCTTCTTTTTCTTCTTAAGGACTCCCCGAGATCACGGGGGGAAATGGATGTGATTTTGAGCATTAGCTTTAAAATGACAGCGGAAATCGAGATAAGAAAACATAAGGTTATGTTTTGCGATCTATTTTGCGGAGGAGTTGTGTCGGCTTTGTATCGCACATGTTCTTTCATTGCCATGAAATGCGTTTACATTGTTTATTACTGTCAGTAGCCTGGTTTCAATTAGCCTTAATTTCATCCGATTGCCTCGAGTCGATTTTTCAATTGGTTAAGTGTGGCTCGATCGTTTGCCGGCGGAAGTTCCATGGAAAAGGCATTAATTTTGAGACTTTTCACGAACTCATGTGATCATCCTCAATGGCGTTGTGGCCTTGTGAAGTCGGATCAACCCGATGGTACGGGGTTCAAAATCTGCTAAGAACCTTCTTTTTTCCATCTTCCTTTTTTTATAATTTTTTGTATTGTTTTGTTTGCTTATTTGTTTTGCTTTGTTTTGTTTTTTTTTTGTTTTTAAATATATACCTAAATATTTGTTAATAAGGTGCAATAAACCGCCATAAAAGTATTGTGTTTCCAGAACAAGGATAGTCAGGATAGTATATTTATAATTTGAATTTCTATCATTTCCTAAAATTTACTGTGGGAAAACCAGAGGTGATAACTAATTGATTATTTTCTAAACAACTTACCCACGAGTTGACGATAGTCTTTCTTTGATTGGTTCTAGTTTCATCCGCCGAGTAGATAAGCAACGAAGAAATGTATGCATAAAATCGACAAAACATGCCTTTCAAAACCTCCACAAGTTTTTACCATCCTTGACGGATAGCCAATCTGCGAAACTACTTATGTTTCCAGAAAAATCCTCCTTATTTTGGGATCTTATTTTAAAAGCACGTGCATGCCTTTTTCGATTAAAAGCAAAAGACGTTTTTATGCGTTTTGTCCTCGCGTTTATACACTAAAACGATTAAAAAAAAGGTGGTTCCAAAAACACTCTCGAAAGCATGGCTTAGTATGAATGATCAAAAAACGATAGTATAGACGCATGGTAGTAGGTCAGTGTTTTCTATGTTATATCGTTGACGCTGTGTTTAAGATAGATCTACACCCACCCCCCCCCGGGGGGGGGGGTGCTCCCTATGATGGCCAATACGGGGAGGCTCCGCCCGAAAGGGCTATCTTCTGTTCAAACCGCGCCCGTCAAATTTTCGACGGTACCGGTGTCACAGTGATATGTGTTCCCCCTCCCCCCTCCCTCCCCCTTCAAATTCTTTCAGTTTTCTTTCCTTGCTAAATTTAACTGCAACTAACAGAAAACAAACACTTTTAGAGACAGTAGTTTCCTGCATCGTTAATGCCTGGTGGTTTTGAACTTCCTGCACATTTCGTGATGAAATGGTGAAGTCAAAGAGCTTCGCTTACTACTGTAGCTTAACTATGAGAAATGCATGTATCTGCAGTGCATGCTGCCGACGTGTATGGATGACGTAGACCTTCAGGATTTAATAATAAAACACAAATTAAATTTGTCTGATTTCGTGAAGGGAACATATCACTATCGTGACACTTCATTAGTCGCAATGTTTAAGACTTTCCAGGCTTAATTTCATAGCATCAGTGTCGAATCAGTGTTTTGTGTTTCCCTACCCGGGAAACACTTCTCATTAGGGATATGTGTTCGGGGGAACACTGATATCACTGACACCGGCTAAAAATTTGACCTCGGCGGCTAGGCGTTCAAATTTCCATACGGTTAGCGTGGTTCCCTGTGAACGGAACATCTAAACTCACGCACGTATTTTCGACCAGCGGTGTGAATACAGCCTTTGCTTAGAGTAGACCAATCGTGACCTACCAAGGGCGTATCCGAACCACGCCAAAGGAGAACCTATATCCCGTTTCAGATCCTACTCTTGTGAATCTTTCTCGACAACATATCTAGGGAGTTTGTTTGTCTTTACTTTTTTGCCGGGACCGCATTCAGCTGCTGTCACATCTTACCGAGCATCCATGGTAGCTACAATAGGTGCCCGTAAGGCGACTGGCGAATGAGGTGGTTTACCAAATCTGATCTCAGCTAGCTAATATATAGATTTAGCCAGGGCTAAAAGCGTCGCTCCAGTTATTTAAGTTATAATTTCAAAAAACAAACTTGTTTAAAAAACAAATCGGTTAACTTTAGGGGAGATCCATATGACTTTTAGGGGTGGGGCTGGGTGATTTTAGAGAAAAAAAAAAAATTGCAAAGAGTGCAAGAATAAAACAACATCTAAAATCTTACACCCAATAAATAGCAATCACCTTGGACCACAGTAGATTTGACGTGTAAACAAATTCTTCAAGCAAAATGACCTATTTGCCCACCTACACCATCACCTTTATTTTATAAGGTTAAGAAGACAGTCCCGAAATATAATTATAAAGGCTATAAAGGCTGTTAAGACACGATAGTCCTCGGTGGCAGCCAATTTGCAGGCAGTACTAGAAACTTACCTTTTTATCTCTCTGTACATGTGCGCTAAAGGAAAGGCCAAAATGAAAACTGAATCAGGCCGGATTTTTTTTTTGTGCGCTACATGTTTACTTTACAAATCTGGTGCTGATAGCGCGTAAACCAGCCTTTTTACATCACCTCCGACGTAAACAGAACTATCAGACGTTGTTTGTTTATCGTTCAGACCTCGGAGAAAATTACTTATAATTCTGCAGTTTAACAGAACAATCTTACAAGACAAATTACACTCATTCAATATTCAGGACGATCGAAGCACAAGCTTCTCTTTCACAACAAATTATAAAAATGACAACAACAGAAAACGTTAATACAAGTATAGAGAAAATGCTCAATTAGAAGGGACTGTTCAGTCAGGTCATGAAGTAATCGGCTTTGAGCAAAAACGTTCCAAAATATCTACTTTTAATATAATTTCCAAAATCACCCGTCCTTTTATATATATTATCCACTTCTGAATTTTGCCAAGCTGAGTCCAAACTTCCAGAGCGAGCTGTTGAGTGATTGAATGAACACTAATAGGAAGAGGTTTCAGAATGATTTTCGTGTGCCTTTCACTTCTGAACTCCATATTCATTTGAGTTCTCCTGCATACGATGTTCACGTACGACTGAAAACAACAACCGGAGAAGCGATTCGAGTTGACAAACAATCAAAACAAGAAAATAATATAATTCAATGAAACATTTAAAAGGACAACAATGTTTATTCACGAAGATATGTATTGAAAGTGAAGTATCTCCGAAAATCCTGAGTCATTAATAAAACCTTGCAGATTTTCGCCGTGCTTCATTTGCTGTATTTCAAGATGAACTCGAGGCAAGAAAAACGCTCACAACCTATCGAAATAATCTAAATATTCTTCAGAACGTCTTCTTTCCAGTCGCGGTCAGAAAATGTCTAAAGACTTTTTAAATTCTATTCTAGGTCAGATCATTGTCTCAAATCTTACAAAATTAATGTGCGTAAAGTGACGGCATAAACAATGCTCGACTTCATGAACATGTAACCAGAAAAAAAACATCAAATGAAATACTGTAATTACTCAAACTTACCGGTCGAGATGCAGCTCGTGATCAAGTAAGGCCAGATGAAGATTTTTCAACCCTCTTACGCATCCAGCAAGGCGAAGTACTAAGAGAAGCTTATATTTGAAAGCTTACTTTTTGTCAAGCGGCGCATTTCCTAGCCAAAAACCCAATAAACACGCCAGCCAAGAGTGACAGATAGCAGCTGTATTTGAGAAGATCCACAGCAAAAGACGGTTAAAACATAATAAGATGACATAAAACAAGTAAACAGTAAACAAGTAACCACTGAGATGCAGCATAGACACTTCTCTTCGGCGATCCTCCTCGCTAGCTCTTCGCCTGATAATTCTCTCTCTCTGCCTTTCTCTTCTTTCTCTTTCCCATCGCTCTCCACTTATAGGCAATTTAACCCACTATTGTTTGTTGCCATAGCAATTTTTTCGACGGTCACGGTCACAAAATCCTTATGCTATGAATACTTAAAAACAAGTTCCTAAAGCATGGATAATCCATGCCGAAAGTAAACAACGACGACAATGGTCACACCATTTCTTGCGCGATATTTCCCGCCAAGAAAAAACGTGCGTTGCACAAATGCACCGCACGATTTCCCGCCAAGAAAATATATCTTATTATATACATACTGAGAAATACTCACCAAAAAGCTATGTCGTAAATTTTCGTACGCAAATTAGTTCTAGCCAATCAGAGGAGCGAACGATGCTTTTCACACGTGAAAAAAATGATACGTCCAATCAGAATCGCGAACGATGTTTTTTCACGTGTGAGAAAAATGATACGTCCAATCAGAAGCCACAGAGGTGTGTGAGTTTCGCGCCAAAATTCCCGCCTTTTATTGCAGCTTGCAGCGCTGCTTCGCACACATTCAACGAGAAAAGTTTTACTCAAAGAGTTTTTCTCGCTAAAAAAGTGAAAAACATTTCGGAAATGGAGTGGAATAGTTTTCTTTCTTTCACTGTCGATAAAGAAAACGGTAGAGAGCCGGCGAAACAACAGCGGAAAGGGAAAAACAGAACAAGACGTAAGCTTTTGTTGTGCTTTTTGTCGGAGCTACTTTGCCTTTCGTTTAAGCTTAAGCTTATATTGAAACCGGCCATTTTACTTAAATTCACTCATTTTCAATTGTGCATTGAGAACAAACAGTTAAGATTACTTATAGTTCTTGGATTACCTCATATTCTTACCGTCATTTATGTTTTTAACAAACGTTTTTACTAAAAAGCTGATACTTCGTTTTCGTTGTCATTTTGCGGTAAGTGTGTAGCGGCAAATTTTAGCATTTTTGAAAGATTTGAAATAAAAAGGCCGCCAAAATGACGAATGTCTCAGTATGTATATAATAAACACAATACCACATGGAAAGTACTTTGTACGGTACTTACGCACTCGTTGTTTTTGTATCAGAAATCTTACTCGTTCGCTGCGCTCACTCGTTCGATTTCCGATACGTCAACAACTCGTGCGTAAATACCGTACGCCAGCACTTTCCATGAAGTATTCTCTATGTACTCTTCTCCCCGACGGGCGGACACCTGATTCCCTTCCCTCACCGCTGACGTCATAACCAAATTTTCTCGGATGGGTAGATAACTAAATTTTCTTACCCATGGTGCTCCACTGCGCGCTTCACGCGCGCAAGAGCTCCGCTACAAAATTTTAAGGAAATTCCGGTTGGAACGGGTAAAGGGCAGATGACGCAGTTTTCGCCTGTCTTCGAGTCGTTCAAGTGAAAAGTTTCCCGGAGTTGAACGGGACGTCTGAAAAGTTAGTCCTTTTCTTATCGTCCGGTCACATCGGAATGTTCCAAAAGGAAATTTGAGTTCCATTCTAGTCAAACCTTCAGTTTGGTACCAGTTTTGGGCTTTAAATTTGCAGGGTTTGTGTTAATAAGTCTAAATGGTAAATGCGATTCCCGAACGAGTTGTTTAACATTTACCCAAACCGTAAACAAACCGCTTTGCCCACGTAAACTTGGTAAACAACCTTCATTTCCACAAAAGGAAACATACCATTGAATTAAGGGGGAGGATATTTCCAGTGGATGTTCACGTCAGTTGCTGTCCAATGATAATGGGAAAGTATTGTAAATTTTCCGAGATAAAGCCGGGCTTTCAAAGATAATCCATGAAATCCGCTTCAAATCCCCAGCTCTAAAAATAAGTCCCTACAAACGATAAAACTCAGCTGAACTTCGACATACTCCCAAAAACCTTTTGCGTCTTTCATGTAGAAAGAAAAAAAAGATGAAAATAGCTCAACCTTATTAGTGTGTGAACCTAAACAGGAAGCTATATTTTTTGCAGGAAACAATACAATAGCGGATGTATGTAGTTCAAGATGTCGGCAAGAATACGCCCAAACTTATCAAAACGTGTTTACCAAATACGGACCTTATCGTCTTCATGTTTGACATTTTCCTAATACAAACTTTCCTGATATTTGGAGTGGCCTATAATCTCAAGTAAAAGGCCGATGGTGTATTATTTCTTTTGATTCTTTTAAGAGGCAGTCAACATAGTCATTGTGGCCAAAACTAAATCAGGCCGCCGGGTTTTGCCGTCAGCTTCAACGTGTGGTGAGAAGCGTTTTGGGGGTACTTGACCGAAAAGGACAAATGCAAAAAAAGTTCATTTTCTGAATTGACTTGTTAATGAGTTAATTTTTGGTTAAGTTTCTCATTTCATGTTTATACTCTTCACGCAAGAGCTGCAGTGAGTAAAGCGTAACTTAAGTTAGTGAACCGCGTGAAGGTCACGGTTTATTTGAAACTGCGAAACACACGAAGATAATACGGAGTACTGCTAAGGTTTGAGATGTTTCGACAAATAAGGGATGAGTTCATTGCTTACTACGGCATTAGTTTAAGTTTCTTGACACTTCTAGTCCTTCTAAGATCGTGAGCCTTACTGAAATTATCTCAGCTACTTTAACGTTCACTGAAATGTGAAAGAAACAATAAAGTTTCCTCTTTCAGTCCATGCAAAAATAAAGCAGCATACGGCTAAGCTAAAAATGACCAATTTTGACTTAAAATGGGAACTTTTGTCATGGTTTTTGGTACCAGTAGATGACTAAGATAGTACGGCCTTATCAAGTCAAACTTAAGGATCTACGTTCAATGTTAAGCTCTCTTACTGTAAAACCGTGAATCGGTTCTTTCGCTTTTTAACCGAACCGCTGCGTGTTTTTTAAAAAGTCTTTCATTCGAAGACGGACCGCATTCCGGCGAACAACGCAGAAATACAGCTGCCATTTTGAAGACTAAAACTTTTCCTTTGTATCAAGAACAGCCAGTTCGTATCTCATGCTTAGATATTTGTGAAGTACTTGCGCCTGAGTCTGAACTCAAAATGGTTTGGAACAACGAGAATAAGTTGACGTGTAAGAAAGGTATTAAAAACAAACCCACACGACATTGGTCTTTTAATTTAACTTCTCCGTCTAAGACATGAGTGACGGTTTACCGTAATTGTCTGAGCTTAGAAAAAACTGTCTTGGCCATCTTCTCATCAGTTTTCCATTGAGCTAAATCATTTTCTGCAAAATTTAACAAGACTGAAGAGGCCGCTCAGCTAAGGAAAAGTGTGACCAAAATAACACTGACTAAGCTCGTGAATAAGTTCCTCACTCGAAATAACAATTTCCTTTTTGAACCTTTTCCTCTTTTGGTATATCGAATGGAAAAGGTTTAAAAAATCTCTCCCCGCGTTCTTCTGTCCCTATATCAATTCAAGAAGAGATAAATTATCTACGGACAAACCAGGAGAAAACGTGGCATATACAATTAAAACACAAAATGTACAATTCCTGTAGAATTGCCACAAAAATCTCTTAAATCGGTCTTTTTAAAACGTTCTACTAAATCAGGATTGACAAGCGAGCCTTGGTTTCGTTCATAACTTTTTATTACTAATGATGACACACAAAGATGATGCTTATACGCTTTACTAAAACGTAACGTTTTTATCTCTTTTAATATCTCTGTTCTTTTTATCGTAGATAAAAACACGCACTTATTTGGCCATTGCAATATGATGGTTTTTTTCTGGGTTTTATTCAAATATTTGACTTATTTGGCAGGCGTGTAAAGGGAAGTATGTTTACAAATGAAAATTACGAACTACAAGTTCCTGTCGAGTTCTCACCGAATTTTTACCGTTCCTTTCGCGGGTTACATCCTTTTGCCTCTTGTGAATACGCGGTTATTCTCGTGGAATTAAGAAGTTGATACATCCTGGCTTCAAACTATCGAAAGTTACATTTCTGCTTGCGAAATTTCCTGTAACTCGACAGAGGCAACTTCAGTATTTTATTTACAATTATTATTAAAAAAAATTGCAAACGCGCGTGGCGTGCGTCAATGCATTCTTGGTTATTAGTCAAGTAACCCAAGTGAGGACAAACCTACGTTATACAGCGGAGGATTTTAATTAACTTCAACTCTTCGCCGATCATTTAACTTTTTGTGCAGTGATCGATTCTTTTTTTGCCAAGTATAATACTCCACGAGGCAGAGGATTATTAAAGAAATTCAGCCGGACAAATTCTAAAATACTCGTTTTTCAATTCACTTCAATATTTTAACCAACGCACAAAAATCTCAATTGCAGATCGGTCAGCTAGGATAAACATTTTCCCCGCTTCAACTCTTGATTTCGCACGGGGATATCGATTTGTTACTACAGACGTGATATTCCACGAAATAAATTTCTCAAAACTATCGCGGAGAAAACAAAAGTAATTTAAAAAAGGTGTCCATAAGTACATGTAAACTATAAATTTATTTTCACCTTTAAAATGTTATTCTTCTTTTTCTCTGTACATAATTTCAACTCAATGGCCGCTTTAGGCCTACAAATAAATGAAACCTACATAAGTAGGCAGTTTATTTTTATTTACTCGCCGAATGAAATATTTTACTCTCGGGAAACAAAAAAACGTAACGAATAAATGGTAGATGGCTATCACTAAATAAAAATCAAGGATTACTTACATTCTAGGAATTACTAACAGACCTTAATTTACATCTTTTCAGTTTCGCCAAGAGTATTTTTTTTAAAATATCCTCTACTTTTAGCTGAAAATTTGCCAATATCGTTTGGCATTCGCAAAGTTTTCAATCAATGCCGTTTTTTATGTGAACATAAATACCGGCTCAGTAAATTTACAAACGACTGAGCAGACACTCTTGTCCAAAGCGCAGTTATACACGCCGGCTTATATAACATCGCAAGGAAATCTCCAGCTTAATTCGTAGCGGTTTAACGGACCTTACGAGTAGTTATCTATAAGAAAATATATTAAACTGATTGAGAACACTCTGTCAGTCAGTCACAGTTCGACTCCGCTACTGATCGTCTTTCTCTATCAACAGCGGGGCACACTTTTATAGCGCCATAAATCTGCAACTTAATTCTCGCCATTCGTGCTCACCCTTAGTAAAAAAAAGAAAGCTAATACTTTACAGTAGCTTAAGGTATCGTGGAGTTAAAGTAACTTGTGTGAACCAAAGATCCTGATCTTAAATAGGATCCAACAGTAACTCCAAACTAAGATTACCAAACGCCAACGCAACCATTACAAACAGCCGAACTACGACATTGGTGGTCGCGGGAGCAATCAGTGCTACAGTTTTCACACAACGACGGTGATATTATAAAGTAAGGACTTGTTAGCTATTAATGTTTGCCCTCTTCCAGCTAATAGATTTGTGAGATTTGCCTTCGAAAAGACAGCATTTTAGAAACGCTTATCTTTCGGAGGTTCTATCGTTAACAGCCTAAGTCATTTGCTGCTAACTCGAGCTGCGGAACAAAAGTTTTTAGACCGAGTTCTAAGCTTTTTAGCGTTTCATCTTTGGCGAAAGAAACCTTTATCAGTGAGGCATTCTTTGACAGTTACTGTGACAAAGTTCGATGTTACATCAGTGATGAAGATTTGATCAATCAGCGGTTTTCGCCAGGACTTGCTGCTATCGTGAGGCATATGACGGTCGTCCGAACCACAAGTCGATGTCACCGTCATCTCAGAAACGAGCGTCTCTCCGTTTTTGCGACCCTTGTTTTGCTGTGGAATGCTTTTGCAGGCTGTATCGAAGCCATTGACGGCCGTAATAGCCTGATTTTCACCACCACCGTTGCGAAAACAGCATCTGTTTGACTTGAAATCGCTTTCGTGTGCGATCTTGCTAGTGTCACTGACAGGGCAAGCTTTGATGGGTTTGTGGCCGTTGTTCATCAATGTTTGTTGCCTAAACCCTTGGTCTATGTTAGTTTCCGTACCGTTATAGCCTCCCTGATATGCGTGAGAAACATATCTTTTAATTTCGTGTTCTGCTGACTCGAGATAAACTTGATCGGCCTCTTTGACGGTTTCGCGGAGACGAAAAGTTTTTCCGGATATGGATGCAGTCCTCGCGGGAGAGACATTTTCATGACTGCTTAATCCTTCCCAATTGACCTTTAATTTCGTCTCCTGAGGGACGCTTTTTCTACTGCAGAAATCCTCTCTTTTGTCACTCGAATGCAGGAACTTCGGGAGATGGAAGCTGGAAATCTTCGACTGTTTTTTGATGGCAGTTCCCGCATCAGCGGTCTTGAGAGCTGTCATTTTGTGGTTTGCCAGAGGTTTTCCTGTATCCTCTTGTAATACAGGGACATCTAGGTTTGCAAAACTGAACTCTGGACCGCCAAAATCTTCACGCTGAACTTTTCTATTTAACTCCTCTTCGTTTCTAATCCTATCTTCGCCTCCAAAACTTGAATCACTGCTTTCGCTTTCATGGCTAATACGGCAGTCTTCATCGTCAACTCCATCCCACTCGTCCAATGCATTAGGTTCGGTTGTTTCAAAATGCGGGGTCTGAAATTATAAATGAATATTGCGCAAAATAAATGAAACTAAACATTGGTGAAAGGACAAGGAACTGAATTTACCTAAACTAGGTCGTGACATTAATTTATAATTTTGCAGTATTTTTATTTGGGCGCTTGTCGTGATCTTGTGTGGTGGCAACTGAGGTCTGAGTTATTTAATTTGCAATATATATTTATATCTGCACTAAAACATACTGAGCACAAACCGTTTCGATCCTCGGCTTTTTCGCAGAAGTTGCAATTCCTCTTTGCCATCTCGAACGCTTTCCTCTTCGTCTCCGGCTGAAAATCAAGTTGATACAGATAACAAGTAAACGCGACAATCATATGCGTAATTTTTAAAGTATATTCAGATGGAAAACTCAGAATTACGACATACGAATTTCAACACTCCAATTTACCTGCCTTCGTAGGCCAGAAGCAGTCGACCGTCAAGAATATTATCGGCAGGTTCCCAGGTGTTGTGTCTGTGAAATTAAAGAAAAAATTGTATTAAATCTTGAGCGGAAAAACAATTTTTCGCTCCGAAGCCCAACTTGACTTACTTTGGTGACCAGCCTTTCCACTTCACTAAATACTCGATCTTTCCCTGTCAAAATACAGAGAGAAATTCACATTTAGGGAGCACTTAGCGAGCGAAACATCGCCGAATCGATAACATTATCGACAACTGAATATTCTTACTTTACGCGTTCGCTTTTTTAAGATACATTCTGCAGCGAAAATACCGTCGACTGGCGGAGAATCGTCGTTATTTTCTTGCGCGCCTAACTCGGCCATGTCTCCACATACACTCATCGTCTACCTCGGCTGGAAATTCAATATTTACTTGGCCCGAGGGAATTCGAATTTCATTCATTGTCCATCCCGTAATATTAACAAAAACAATAAGGCATTACGTCATATGTGGCGGGGGCCTAAAGCCGGCTGCTCGGTCGGGTCATCTTCCTACAAATAATTGCTTTTAATTGTCCTTTTGCATTTGGTTGAAAGGTGTTCAATTAGTCAGTCTACAAAAACGCTTTAAAGAAACAGATTGAAGTAGCTTCGTTGAAGGTTTCACTCCTCCTCGGCAACATTGTTCCAACGCGCTTTGGCAGAAATGGCACTGACGTCACGAAACAAGATTCTGACTGTTTTTACCAAAACCCTTACGTCAGTACTTTTTGTTTAGCTTTCAGCTGAGTGTGCAGTTAAAGGGTTTAAGCAACTGAGACAGTGAATGGTGTAACTATCATAAAATCAGCTGAAAAATATTTTTCACCTTGGCATGACATTATATGTTCAGTTTTTGTACAGAAAAGCCATATATTAACATCACAAATAGAAAAGAAACGGACTTCGAAGATCTTTGAACGAATAAGTTTTGGTTTCGAGCACCAATTTTCCCAGTCTTCCTAGAATCAGTCTTCTAGTCATACATCGAGAAAAGTTATTACCTTTATTTGTTGCGGAACACGCTGATCTTACAATAACTATATGATGAGTAATCGTTATATAGATCATCAAAATTTTCCCTTTTAAAACTGATATTAAAAATAGTCATCCTTTAGTAATGAGTGAACAAAATAATATCTGCAAGCACATTGACTGTTTTCCTACAACCAAAATGCTGATCCGGTCTTTATATTTAATTCTCGCGATTGGAAACCTGTTTGGTCATATCGTAGCCTGTCCCAGGTGTTCAGATCGTAGGGACCACACAAAGAGATGTGAGCAGCAGCAGGAGCCGATAATCGGCTCCTGGCGAAAGAAGAAGAAAAAAACAAAAAACAGTGAGGGGGCACTGTACTATCCGAACGCCTGGAACAGGCTAGTCATGTCGACATGTTTAGTTTTGCCCTCCAGGGAAACACTGAATTAAATGACTGGAACTGATCAGTTCTTTTATGTTTCTAAAACTGCAAAATGAGTACCTCTTTTTAATGTGCGGATTCTCAAAATATTGAGCTGACGTTTATAGGCCATAGGACACCAAAGGACAGTAGGTTCGAATGGTGGGCGCTGACGAGAAACCTGGCCGGCCGGCATGAAATGCCATCCGTTATTCCTTATCCCCACCGTGGCCGATTCTATACTCTATCAACGCAGGGTTAATAAAAACCAATTTTTCTTTTTTACTTATCCATCAAAGCAGAAACACTGGATCGTAATGAAACCCCTTATTTTTGGCTGTATGCTTAAGATCCTAAGTTTACATGTTCATCCTTCGCCGGGGTTAATAGCACCAACACATGCCTGAGCCTAACATTCATTGCGAAATGATCGATTAACCACTTCATTCCAATTCCAACGTGACGATATTTTTGTCGTTATTGCATTTACACTGGATTTGTTTGTTTTTCGACATCTCATCTGTAACTAAAGGACGGAAGCTAAGCCTACTGCGCTCATCGATTATTCATCATCGAAAATAACTTCTTATAAACAAATGGTTTCTCGCAAGTAAAATAATAAAAGTTATCAGTACCCTGATCGGAAAAAAAAATTCTTTCGAAAATCTTATTGTATTTTTTGCATTTCATGGTGACATGTTCATGAATTTTATACTCACTTGAGATCGCCTCCGTTTCACACTGTGACACTTTGAGTAGCACAGTAATTAGTGGTTTTGTGGGTTAATGCGGTTGCGAAATCTGCTTAATATCGAAGCACATTCACTGCTTCATGTTGTTGTCTACTATTGTAGATGTGGTTTTGTTTTGAAAATGTAGTTAAAAATAGCTAAAAGCAGTGGTTTGCTACTTTGGGGATGGTATTAGCCCGAGGACAGAAAAAAAAACACTGGTTGTGCAACAAGGTTGATTTTAGCGCAGTAGCGATTTCAAAAATCCAGCTAGATGTAACATTTTGTACGCAAGAAGTGTATATATAAATCAATTGAAGGCTGGTAAATTTGGAATCGTTTCAAGAGTCATTATTTTCATTAACTGTAAACAGCCAGGTCGAATCGATTATGTGAACAAAGTGAACTCCAAAAACTCAGACCGCTTGCATATAGCGCAAAGTCAAGTGGCAGGCGCTCTCAAGCATTTGATTTTTCTCTTACCACTGAAATGCCTGCTAGCCGGCGCAAATGAAAAATGGACGGATTCAGCATATTACGACTTAAATGACATCATTTACAGGTGTAAATGTGGATTTTAAATCAATTTCATCTGGATTAGGCAAAAGAGTTAAATCAAGTGAATTTATCAAAAAATCGCACACCGAAAAAAAAAAATTCCTTTACTCAATCGAGGAAAACAGGATCAACCGGAAATGTTCTGTGCTTGTTATAGAAAACAATAACAAAAGCTAGCAAAAAAACATCTTGGGGTTCAATCGGCGTCACACCAAAAATAAAACGCAATTTGTTAATATATTTAGCACAAAAGTACCAGTCGAGGACACTATTTCTGACTGGAGACGGGTCAGCCATTTTACGTGGTTATTAGTCTTAGCTATTAGGACGGACAAGTAGTACCTTCATTTCCCAGTTATCTAAGTACCCTGAGTATTGCTCCGGCCCTGGCTGGGGATCGAACCCGTCTAGCGACTGAACTAAAGTCCTAACCACGGTTGCTGATAATTCGATTAGACTATCTATTTATAAAAAGTTCTTAGAGTTTTTGTATGAGTTTTTTTTGGCAGAATTTGAATGTTGCCACGAACTGGCGGTTACCTATTTTTAGGTCCATTTGGCTAGTTTCCATTCGCGTAGTAATTAATTATGCTTATTTATTTTAAAACCGCGATGCACTCTTCTGTAAAAAACAAATATCAAATGTCGACACGTTTCGTTGTTTACAGCAATGGAAAGAATTCATATTCAGTCTCAAGACTGATTTTGCAAAATTTTCCTCGAGAGGCTAGTAAATAAGTTGCTGAATTTGGCTTGCCCATCTGAAGGAAAACAAGGATCTCAATATCACTGTATCTCATTGATCACTCAAGTTAAACCTTTCTAAGCAGAATACAACTTAATAACCTCGCAATATAAACATATACCGCCTTTAACTGTCCAGACTAAATATACCTAGACTTGTCAGTGCAAATATTATTCGGCATTCAAGGCAGGAAGGAAATAATCAGAGTTTACAAAGAGTTTTGTCATCTTATCTCAGACCCATAAAAGTCAGATAGATGCGTAAGGACGCGTTTTTCCTTTTTTGCTGACAGAGTTGTTACATGTTCCTTTAAACATTTTGACTTGTAACATGATGTGCCAAACTGAAGACATTATATTATTATAATATCACACTTTGTTTCATCTTGTGCAATACTGTGAATCAAACGTGTCCTTATATATGTGTATATCTAACTACTAAATCTGTTTAATAAAGGTTATTTCAAGGTAGAAAACGTAAATGTTTTAAGTGTTGTTTTCTTCTTACTGGGGTGCGTTCCATCGATCGTATTTCGGACTAAGAATACGCTGCAATTAAAAGTTTTGTTGCAAATCTTTCTAGCCCTGGTTTTTGGACTACTTAAACGATACATACATCAGGATACAGTAAAAACCCAGATATAAGAACCTAGAATTTTCGAGGTCAGCCTGAATAGGTTCTTATATTTTAGGGTAGTTTTTCACAATTTAGGCTGATTAGGTTCTAAAAAGGTGCTTATTTTTTAGAGGTTGTCATAGTGTAACCATTAGCAGAAATATTGTACAACTAATGCATAATGGCGAACAATTAAGGTACAGAGAAGAACATCAATACATTTCTATATTTTTTAAAATAAGATATTAAGATTTTAAATCGTCTATATTGCACGGTAGCTTTATGGAAAACATACCTCTAGTGAAAATCCAGACAAATGTAAATCAAATAAAACATATACACAATAACAAACCTTCGTCAAAAGTTTTTCACACAATTAAAATCGAGAATTTTGACCATCGAAATTGGTGTGGTTGTTTTCTATAAGAACCTATTTTTCTTTGCCAGGAAAACATACCTCTAGTGAAAATCCAGACAAATGTAAATCAAATAAAACATATACACAATAACAAACCTTCGTCAAAAGTTTTTCACACAATTAAATTAACTGCAAAAACCGTGGACGAAGATCCTGCTAGTTGTAAAAGTTGGATCTCTAGAAAAGAGACCTAATCAGCCAAAATATAAAGAACCAAGAACAAGAATTCCAAAGACTACTGCAAAGCGGATTTAAAACACCGTGTATTGTTTTTTATAACAATATTTCGGCTGGCCATACCAGCCTTCTTCAGGCTTACAGATGTTACTGAACTTACGTAGCAATCACAATATTATATAGATGGAGAATGTCGCGATAAAAATTGTTTAAAAGGGAGAGGCGGAAATGACGTATAACACAAAAACAGGTTCTTACATTTTTGGGTATTTAAATGCCAAATTTCAGCCTGAAGGTTTTTAAATCACTAGGTTATTATATGCAGGTTTTTACTGTATTTTATTTCAAGCAAAGCTTAAGCTATTGCAAAGCAAGGAACGCCAAATGAGTGATTTTTGGAGTTTATTCCTTTTATTTTTAACTCTTGTAAATCTATTCACCAGGTTTTCTTATTTCGTTTAATAGTGAAAAAAAAAAAAAGAATAATACGACTGAACGAAGAACTTAGTGACATGATTAATTCAGCTGTGAAATTAGGGAGCGAAGTCAACGCTGCGTAGGAGCCGAATTATACTAAAATACTTGGTGCCGGTTATAAAAGAGCCTCGGTGGGCAAGCGCATCATTGCTGAGATCTGCTAGCAAGGTCGGTGTTTTCTTGAAGTAGATCAGATGAAACGTTTTCTAGGCTTTAGAGGCTTGTTGACGCTGTTGACAGCAACTAGTGTTTTGATATGACCAGGGTAGGCTAGATTTCAAATGGCTTAGAACGCGGTTTTGTTTAACACTGTTGAAAACTCAATACATACTGTAACCAGCCCTAGATGGTTCAGTTGTGGGGAATAAAATATTGAGAAACACGAATGGCTAAGAATAAAAACGAGACTTTTAAGGTTTAAACTAAGACCATGGTTCTAAGGCTGGACTTATCACCTTTTGACTAAACGTTTTTAAAAACTACGTATGTAGAATATAATTGTATGGGTTTTAACAGGTTTCTGTTGCTCTCACTAGGCCCATGGCAAATAGCTAAAGATAATTTCCTCTAAGGGAAGTTATCGTGAAAGGAACTGTTTCGCTACCGGTGTTTAAGACTTGACAGATTGTCGTGTTGTTTTCTATTATAAAATGATAAGTTCTATAAAAGACAAAAACAGTTAAATTTAGTAGGCAATTTGAAGAATGACTGACAGTCACTTCCTCGAATATAAAAGGAAGAAACTATTAAACCGGACCGGTACTGAAACCGACGGTTTCGACGTTTTTGCCCATTAGTTTTTACTTTCAGGGTTCTAAAGCACAAACGGCTACAACCACTGTAGCATTCAAGGATACAAATTCAGTATTTTCTTAAATAATCGCCCATCCAGCAATAAGCGTCCTTCTTCATATAATTCCCCGTAATTAATGCCGCCCCCTCAGTATCGTCAGGAAAAGTTCGGTATAATCTTATCACTTTTTAATTGCAACCTTTGTTACACCGGCATATCAGATCAACAGCACGGAGGAGCCACATGTTCTTCTATCTCCATATGTTCTCACAGAGTTCCTTTTATGTAGATTACGTGCCAAATGAGAGTTATAGTTCCTTAAAGGAAACAGGGGCTTAGAGTGAGATTTTGAAGCTGTACGCGTTGGAAGAAAAGTTGGAACGCCGAAGGCGCTCCATGCAAGGGGAACTATGGGTATACTCTCCCAGAAAATTCTTAAATTTACGGTCTCGGAAAGGCCTTTTCCTGGGTTTTCTGCAGGACATTTTCAGGGAATACTGAAATACAAAGGAAAATGCTGTGAGAAGGCAGGGAAGAGTTCATTTTCTCGTTTTTCACCCCACTATAACGTGATCTAACGTTTCTTCCCGTCTGTTTACGGAAAACTAAAGGGATAGAGAAAACACTTTCACAAAGACATCAGTTATAAGGCGAAAAAGTTATCAGTCATTCCGATTAAATGATAAAAATACTTAAAGGAAATAAAACATATATTTTTCCAGATTTCAGCTTTGCGCACCGCGGGCATATATGCTTATAAGGACGCTACGCTCCTGGAAAACTCTTACCCATATAAAGCACACACTAGAAGACACAGATTGGGCGAACAGTATATATACAGTCTGTATGATGCATCTTCATCGCGAAGACAAAAACGCCAACAAAAGTTTGCAAAACTGCATTGACTACTTGCCGAACATGAATATTTTACATTGCTAAAAAGTTCCTTCTAACGAACCGACAGTGACAACTGGTCAGCCGTCAATAGCAATACCAGGTGTACAAGAGCATTTGGCCGAAACAGTCGCTCAATCCAATGATAAGCCAAATGGTATCGGTTCGTTTCGCCCGAAGGTTGATTCGCCCGATGGCAGTCAGTTCACCCAGACTAAGTCGATTTGCCCGATGTGTATTTGTCGTTCTATAAGCCTGAGAAAAAGGAATAACCGTGGAAAGACAGTCAGGACTGCTCATGAGGAATCCAAGGTTGACTAAAATAACATCTCGGAGAAGTAGGTTCACCATGTTGTAGAGTGTCGTATGTCATCAAGGGGATCGATTTTCAGGCGAAATTCAGCCGTCTGCACCACAAGCAACTCGAGGTATTTTTGGCGGGAAATCGCATGGCTACCCGCGTCTTGTAAAGCAGAGACACGAGAAGAGCAGGAGCGTGGTTATAACAAGCATTTTCCATGACACAAATTCAAGCGTTTTGAGGTAGTTTACATTGTTAGTCAACTCAGACCTGCACGATTGTCGTCAAGAACTGATTAAAACTAAACCAATTCATGATCATAGCTAGATGAACGTCCGAGACCCTTTTCAATGCTCGACGATATCGTTTAATTGCGAAAAAGCTACTGTATAAATGACTTCTTATCGTCAGTGTGACTCGTACGGCAACGATATTCTACAGCGATATCATCCTAATCGACAAAGTTACACAAGAAAAAAAAGAAATGTGTCACTTGTGTTGGGACATCAAAGTATGCTTATAACTATTTTCAATACAAGTGATTCGCAGTTACAGAGTTGTAAAATGAAAGGCAGTTTTGATCAGTTCACTTGCTTAAGGAAAAATCCATTTCACCTTCTAAAGCATATGCTCATCTATACTGAATTTGAAAGCTGGGTCTACTCCGCGGCTATGGTTGAGATTTCATCGCACACACAAATTTTAGTTGCTCCGCAGCAATAACCAACTGTTTATTGAAGCCTTGCAAACTCAGGGAACATTCACTCAACATCAGCCCCTTGGCTACGAAGCTGCCCCCTGCTACTGCTGCTGCTGCTGCCGTTAATGATAATGATGATGATGACAATGATAATGACGTTGATGACGATGATGACAACGATTATGATGATGTGATGATGATGATAATGATAATGTTAATGATGATGATGATGATGATGACGATGTTGTTGATGATGATGATGATGGTGACATTAATTATGTCAATGATGATGATGATCGATGTTGATGATGATGATGATATGTATGATACTGATAATAAAGCTGGTGATGATGCGATACACCTCGGATTCTCTTATCATACTCACTTATCCTAAAACCCGCCATAGTGAGAGCATGAAATAGGATAACTTGAGGTATATTCACAGACTTGCCACTTCCGTCGACAGCTCGCCAAAGTTATCAAAAATTTATCTCTGTTTATTTGTTGTGTCCATCCGTTTTTTTTCCTACGAAATTGCAGCATAATGGGCCCACTTACAGTTACAGTCTAGGTGATGAGCATTAAATAAATCCTGCAAGTAGATGCTTGGCATTTATAGTGTATGCTAAAAAATGGACTCGACAACAAAGCATGTTTCAGTGTTATTAATTTACGACAAAGCAACTTAAGAGGTTTTTCACTCCGACAGGTGAAAGGACACGTTAATGAATTCCAGGCACGTTCGACACGAAACCGTTCGTTTAGTTTGTTCTAAGGTTTTCGACATGTTCTCGTGTCTTAGATCGATACTAGTTTTGATATTAAAAATATATTCGTTTTAAACATTTGTTTTTGAGAGGTATTATTCGTGTAATGTTGCAGTAGTTACAGTGCATATATGCATGGGTCTTACTTTATATTATGTTGAAGGATTTAAAAAATTGTAATAGATTTCTCATTTGGAGAACAAAAAACATTTTGACAGTAGCTTATCAAATTAAAAAGTATTGTAAGTGATAATACTAAACGAACGAAAGTTAATAACACCGGGGAAGTTGCATTGAAGTTTTAGTTCAAAAAGTATCGAAAGCGACGGGTTTTGCATCAAATAAATTCTTCAGAAAGAACCTGACTTAATTAAAGTGCTCATGCAACCTTTCAAGACCTTTCAAACAACGATATTATGTTATAAATATTTTATTTATCGTCTTCAAAATATTTCTGCACTTACAAGAAAGAAAGGATGTTTTTTAAAAAAGTATATCATTGTTAGTACGAACGATATGGATCAACAAGGAAAATGCTAAAACGGGTGATGAAATACATTTTTTTACAAGGAAGTGTTGAGACGTATTTACAACTGATTCATGGAAACTGAAAGATAATATGTTCAAGTTATTATGGAAATGATTAAGTTAATACCGGACGAATTTGCAGCTATAAGTATTTCTCAGATCACGTCCGAGCTTATAGGACTTTAATATAAATACCTTCTGTAGAGAGACTTTGTATTTTTATCCTCTTCGTTTCCTCCCTGAACCGCGATATTTCAGGGGCACCCAACGACCAAATATTTTCAAATACATCAAAAGTGTCTCAAATGGTTGCCTCTATGCTTTAGATGACTGTTCGGTTCATTCAGAATTGCTCTAAAAACGTTTTACCTGTTCGGATGTCTTAGGGGAACTTTGGTCGCCACTGACAGTGCTAAGTCGCTTTTTCCTATGATCAGAATCATGGTTCCGGTCGATCGAAGGCATTGGGTAGCCGTGACTTCATTAGAAAGTTCTAGAGGTTTTTTTCTTCACACCGAAATTTTTAGGAGACCTTTTTCTAGCGATAATTTTAACATCTTGCAGATAAAATGTGAAAAACACAACAACCGAAAATGGTACTGAAGTGAGTTAGTAGAAAAGCCCGAATATCTTAGACGAATGGATCGGTTATCCAGAAATTATTTAACCTCTCTCGAGGCTAAGAAATTTCTTCGCAATACTTGCTCCTTTCAACAGTTATTTTACCGAAAAAAATCGTTGGATGCCCCTGACATTTTCCTGTTTCAATTTTGGCCAATTACTGCGGCTGGCCTGGTAATCGAGTCTACACCTAGCGGTAAGGCACGAGTACTTTTCATTTGCAACACTTTGAAGAAGAGAGAAGACTATGATCACTGGATATTAAACCAGAATGCTAGATGTTGCTGCAAAAATGTATACTTCAGTGTCATTAAGGAATGAAGATCTAAAAAAACCTTATCAGGGAATAGTCATTTGACTACCGTATTTCCTCGAATAATAGCCCGGGGCGATTATTTCTTTTTTCGCACAAAAAGGGGGCGATTATTCGAGGGAAGGCAATATTAGAATATTTTATTTATTATTTTTCCATTAAGTAAAAAAATGATCACATCAAATAAACTGACCATGGGTTTTTTAAGTGTTCTAAATTTATTTCCTTGATTCAGAGCTTGAATCGTCACTGATCAGTTTTGACAAGGAGGGGATAAAAGGAAGAGAAGATGGCAAGAGGGGCGAAGGGGGGCGATTATTCGAGGGAGGCGATTAATCGAGGGACGGCTATTATTCAAGGAAATACGGTATCCTATTCAGATGTAAATAACTGGCACTCCACTGTACATTCATGATTGTGTTTGCCTCATGCTGCTAATTGATTTGGCAATTAGCCAGATTAGCCTGCATTAACATTAGGTCGCCCCGCCCGACTTAGATCTCATCATGAAAAGAGAAAGAGCGGTTGCGTCTGTATGGCTTGTGGTTGACAGTTATTTTTGTTATCGGCGCGAATTTTTTAAAAATAAAAACGCTACATACATTGTTTCCTTAACCTGCACAACAATGTAGTAGACCGTGATTAACCCGATATTAGTTTTCTCTCGTACTAACACTAACTGAAGCAGAACTTGAAAGTTGAAATGAGTGCGTGATAAAATGTTGAGTCAAACCCATTATAAAGTTCTAAAAATAAATGCACTTACTCAAGCGAAAACAATTATTGCTCAGCACGTGCGTTATATGGTTTGATTTGAGCAAAACAACAACTCTGCACGTGCACCACTGACCCCTCTTTGGTACATTTCCCGGCGTCCTCTACACGACTACGATGTGAAATTCTCTGGCTGAAAATTATGGAGGACGTAGACACACGACGACAAAATGTCACGGTTGGACTTTGGACGTGTATTTGAATAAAGGCATTACCAACCATATTTTTTAGCTTTTTGGGCGTCCAAACTATTTACAATTTTCAGCTATTTGTCGGTTTCTAAAGCATTCGAGCTTGTCCTTAATACCAGCAACTTAGTACTTGCAAATAGAACAAAGAATTGTTTCCGCTGAAACAATTTAGATAACATATTGAAAAGACGTACCTCGTGGAATATAGTGTTATAATTTGCCGGCGGAGAGAAACGCAATAAATGAGTATAGTCCAATTCAGTTGTAACAACAAAATTGCTCCAGTCTACGATCTCGCTGCGTACGCTCAGTGCATTCTCTCGCGGCTTTTTCTGAGATTGTTTTTCTCCCTGAGAGTCGATTTAAAAATCATACCTAAAAGTAAATAAAAAACGAAATCCTAGCTACCATTTTTGATGTGGCGAAAAGCTTAGGAGAATGCGCACTAAAATCCAAATTTTCATTTTTAAAATGTAACAAAAGCACTTCTTTAACAACTTTTACTACTTCTTGCGAACAAACACAACTGTTCATTGAGAGGGGAGTCTAGAGAGGCCTAAAGTTTGCATCGATTTATACATGCAGTCGATTGCTCGCCAAACACCCGCGAAAGACGTCTTGTGTTTTTAACATAATCACTGAATGCATAACTCGCGTTGAAGTTCTAGCGCTTTTGTCAGATAACAAATCAGTAAATTTAGAGATGTTTCTTGGTCTAGAAAACCAACGGCTCTGGTTCCCGCAAGGAAAGCTGTTAGGTACGTTTAATTTTACTGGCATATGGAACAACTTATACCAGAATGTCCTCTAGCGGATTATGGCCAAAATTTTTCTTTTGTTGTTGCACGTTATTATGATACTTTATAGGGGAAGGCTTTTAAGCACATATTTCCTTCGGGTTCCTTACAAGGAAAGATACACTGAGAAGCAAGGTGGTCGGCAGTGGTCGGGAAACGAAGTCTTGGGTGGCTAGATAAGAAGAAAATTTGAAAGCCTATTAACTAATTAGCTCTTAGATTGTCAAATGGCGGATTTGTCATGAAATTCGGACAAAAGAGAAAGAAAATCCATTTACCGTTGTGCCGCCTGCCGCTTACTATAGAAGGTTACGTTTTCATTATCAGCGCCACATCAATATAAGGAATAACCCTAGGATATTGTCGGCGAGACAAACTGGATCGCTTTCAAGTCACGCGATATACAACATTTGTGGAAAATAAAAAACAGCGGGCCGGTTTTAAAGCTGGCACTTATTACTGACAAGCTGCGCCAAATGGGTCTTTCGCTGCAAATTCACGAAAGATGGAAATTGGCCAGAAATTTCAGGATAACTTGGGTGTGTTTTTTTAAACCTGTGAACAGATGACCATGATTGAGGATTTTTCGCGGAAAGGAAGGAAAGGACGAGGTTTGCCGGTTTGCGGGGTGGCTTGGAAGGGGGTGAGCTGGGCTGGGCAGAATGGGCAAGGCTTCTTATCTGTAAAAGAGTTTAAAGCTTCCCCTTTCCGGCCAGTTTCCGGTGTTTTTCACTTGGAAGTACCCCCTTTGACTTAAATCAAGACTTTCAAACAATCTGTTTTAACACAACCAATACAACCGATGAACACTAAAACTGCACTGGTAACAAATGCTTCCAAATGCCTCCGCAATCAGTTGTTGACTCTCGCCCAAAATTATTAACGGACCGGTTTCCCGGTGTAAATGGTATAAGTTACCCGCCGAACTTTCGGCTAAGCTTTAGTTACATTCTTTGCTACATTTACTGAAACGTTTCAGGATCTGATTTCAGCTGGTTAGTAGAGACATGCATATGCATGGTCTTTTTAAAATGAATAAGTTCAGAGTTGAAATGGAGTTTTAAAACTGAGTTTGCATTAGACGAAATTAGCTAGATGAGCTGGTGAGCGTTTTACCGACGTACTTTAATACCATTCACTAAAGATGCTCTCTTCACTTCGGGTTAGATTTCGAAGAACTTAACCTTTTTCCTTTTTTTGTTTATAATGTTTGTGATTTTTTTAAATTGTCCAGCAGGGATGAAATAGGCTAATGGCATCCCTCAATAATAGCCTGTGAACAGGCTCTCTGTTTGAGGAAAGGGTGAAAAAATCGCGCGGAGAGATTTCTCCTCGCGATTTTTTCACCCCATCCCAAATCAGAGGGCCTGTTCACAGGCCACTCAATAAAGTTATTTTGTTGTTAATCGGCAAAGTTTTTATCTGCAGCGTGTGCATGTGTTGATACTTTAGCCACTTTACCGAAGTAATAAGGTATTAAAACTGTTTTAACAGCCATTTCCCCACCACTTTAAATCCTGTAAAACATCCGTAGCCCTAAAAAAACTGGCGTTTTCTAATCTCTTCATATCGTGGTTTTCCTCGGCTTCTTTGTCGGGATATTTACTGTATTTGCGAGATATTTTGACGTAACATGGGAAATTTCAGAAAAAAATAAAAATTTCCGAAGCTTTTCTTTTTCTGTACAGAGAAAGAGCGGCTACTGTTTTACCAGTAAACAGTCAATCACCAGAATCCTGCAAATGTTTCTCGTTATACGTGCCTTTGCATTTGCCATTCAAATCAATATTTATACCGGAACATCCAGTTCAGTGTTACTAGTTTAAATGGAGCCCTGATATAACAAAAATCTAAAAAAATTTACGGGGAAGTATAAATGGATATGTTACGGGTTAAATTTCCTGAGTGTATACTGAATATCACGTCTGACCGAGATACTAAAGTTTTTAACCGTACCAGTCATAAGAAGCAATACATTGACAAGGAGAGTAAGGTGGTCTGATTAGCTCAGATTTAGAACCAAGATTCCAGATTTCAGAATGTTTTTTTGCTTTTTTGAACTATTACCAGATTTTACTTTACACATTACAACTATATCACATAAACCGAAAGAAAAAGAACAACAAGTTGCATAAATGGTAAAAGGTAAAATATGCGCAGGGAACGAAGTAGCTTAGGGTCAGCCTTCAAGTTGGTTTACTACCACGCGCAATTATTTGACTCAACTGGTGTAGACATTTACATAAAATTACAAGAAATGAAGAAAGAAAAAAGTGCAAAGTCTCTACTTTACTTACTTTTGATATAAAAAAGCAATAGAATGCGACAGAAAAGGCACTGGCAGCGAAATCGAATCAAATTAGAAGTACAGTTTAGCTATTTTTTTGCTCACCTGAAATCAAGGGAATCCGAAGTCCAGTGTGGTAAAGCAGTATCGCAAAGTAATCTACCAACCGCAAATTCTAACGGCCCCAAAAAGCTAAACAATGACCACATTGCTATGGTTACGTATGGAGTCATAAACAGGATGCCAGTGCATGCGCGAGCTGGAACTACCGTCCCTGACTCGTCCCCAGTGGTTTTCAAGTTGTCTCTACTCATTAATAGGCTGATTTAGCAACAGAACGGGAACGTCAGTTAATTTGACGACGGCGCGCGCAGATCAAACCATGGCAGAGCGGAAAATTGGGCACCGGAAGTCGTATTTAGTCCTTTCCGCGCGCTTTCCCGTCGTCAACTGACGTTCCCGTCCCGTTGCTAAATCAGACTAATTATTTACTAGGGAAGCGCTTGGGTTATGTGCGCGGGGGCCCGTTCTAGTCTTCCACGCCAAATACTAATAATGATAGACAACTGGGGATGTTTTTTAGCCAATTTTCTACCGTACATTTACCATGGCTTTCTAAAACTGCAGAAAAAGTGATAAACATCTGAGCATCTGAGCATTTGAGCATCTGATCAGGGATAGGAATTCACACGTTTATCAGCATTTGCAGCAATCCCAGATGTTTAGTGTGAAGGATCTTGTTCCTCTCTATCTCCGCGCGTTGTCTACAAGTTTTTGTGTGCAGGATGTAATGCCTGTTACATCGGCGAGACTAGCCGACATCTCTCGACGCGCGTTCGTGAACATCTGAGCAGGGATAGGAATTCACACGTTTATCAGCATTTGCAGCAATCCCAGGCATGTCGTTGTCTAGCTAATAAGAATTGCTTTTCCATCGTGGATTGTGCACCCAACGAACTACAACTTATGTTGAAGGAGGCAATGCAAATCAAATGGGAGAATCCGACTTTAAATAAGCAGCTGAAACATGCTGACTTAACTCTCTCGTTCTGATATTATTCTTTAAGTTTATTTTATATATATGTATATATATTTTTTTGTTCTCATAACATTTTGTGTTATAACCATTGTAATTATTTCAATTTTTACAATTTTCTTCCTTGTATTAAGTGTAGTGCTCGCGCAAGTGTTATTCCATGTCTCGCGCATCTTAAAATTGTACGTTAGTTTTTCGAAACTTTGAATTGTATCACGTTTTAACTTATACGTCATTGCTTGTATCAATTCAAACGAACTTGCAAACGAATTCACAACTGAAGATGATCGTTGAACGATCGAAACATGTCTTGTTTTAAACTTAGAGTTGTTGTCCATTTCTTAAAAATGATAAAGAAATGCAAGAATGATCTTTGCATTTCCTTAAAATTAATCTTGATGAGCATTAATATTTTAGCCTGGCAGCACTGTAGCTCTCTGGGGCCCCCAGAAAGCTTTTTTCGCAGGCTAGATGAGCATGCCTCTCAAAGTTACAGGGTTATTTTGACGCACATGGGCATCAAGCTTAGGTATCGATGAAGCTTAGGCAAACCTTAACTTCAATGTAATGATCCCGAGCCCGGGCGCATAATGCAAAAACGCGTGCGGCTTTTGCTAAAAATCCTAGTAGATACACAATGTGACATTTCGTTCCACTTTTCGCGCAACGTTCCCTACCCGATCACGGCACTTATGTATTAAAGCGGAAAAACAAAGAAACAAAATCAATATTTTTCCTCAGGGTTTTCTGTACGCCTCGATCAGGTTGGATACAGAAAGCAACTTTGTAGTTGTGTGTATGTTGCATCAATTGTTATACCCTGGGAGCAGAGGCTACATTTTCGCGGTATGAAATGACGTGCGAAAAATAGCTTTTCGCTCTCCATCTCATTCCGCGAAAATGTAGCCTCTGTACAAATGTTAGCGCCTTAAACTGTGAAGACTGTGGAACAGGGCGGATAAAGGTTGGGCGGTGAAACGAGCGCGTCCGAGCAAAAAGGTGTGATGCAGTGGACTGGGACTCTGCCTAGAAATGTTGCCTGTTTTCGACTTCGGTGAGGGCATTGGTCAGGGCTTGCGATGTGGTTTGTACATTAGACACTGCCGCTGTTACTGAATTATGGCAACTTGATTTGTTTTCTTGCACTTCTTCCTCGTTCCTTTGTGCTGGTACGCTGCCTCCGAGAGGCAAATGTTGCTATTTTTTGCGGGAGGTTTAGTTGGAGTAGACAAACATCTCTTTCAAAGGGTTTCTTTTATTACTTCCATGACTCTACCACTGAATTATATTTTCGTTCTGCTACTCGCCAATGTCGATGTTATTCCAAAACAAAAACAACTAAGTACTGTCTAAAACACGAAGGAAAATCTCATCCATGTCATCCCTGGCAAAACTAAAAGACAGCAATAGATGACGTGTATTTTATAAATGCGTGCAGCTTGTGCAAGGTGAAATTATGCTAATTTCAATCACCATCATCCTTCTTTTTAATTTTGAAAAAAACATCTCATACGTCTTTCTGTTACTTCGAAACTTCAAAATTAGTTTCCCCTCATTTTTTACTGTTTACCTTGTTTTGTTTTAGAGAGAAAAACGGAGAAAAAACCTTACAACTAACCTCAATAAATTTTGCTCACATGCGGTTGCCGGATTTGCAACGCATTGCGCGAATCGCCATGGCGCGTTGCACCCGAGAAGCAAAGTTTGAAGAAGTACAACGCCACTATATCAATATATATCAATCTAATTTTTTGTTATGTTATGTAAAATTTATCCCCCTTTAACATATGTAAAAATTGAGGTTAAGAAGTGTTAAGCTTTTGCAAACGAAACGGTGAAAGACGATTAGGTGATATTTAGTGGAAGGGGGAGGCATTCAACACTTTCAAATAAAACTCAAATTTTGGCATTATACGACCAACAAGTTTGACTTATAGACCTACAGACACAAACATATGAAACTGTTTATTGATATTGTTATGAAACGAATTTATCTATTTAACATTGTAGCCTGAAATTACAGAAAGAAAATAGGATTTCCGGTTTCCAAAAACGAAAATTTCGCCGGCCTTCAAGCGCACCGGAAGCGCGGAAAGAGCGCTCGAGCCAGTCCTACTCCGCATCACACATTAAATGAAGAGCGGAGCGCTCGTTTCACCGCCCAACCTTTATCCGCCCTGCTGTGGAACCCCGCCTTACGCCACTTCGGTAATACGGTCACCTCGTTATTAAGACCACTTGTTTTTGGCCGCCCGGAAAAAACGACCATACATTTTCTTGCAAAGAAACCCTCCTTAATACGGTTACCTCGTTATTACGGCCAAATTTTATTGGCTCTTTGGTGACCGTATTAACGGGGTTCCACTTTAATCGAGGTAAAAATGAACATCTTGATAAATACGTCTGAATGCGATGTATGAAAGAATTTGGTTGCTTGAAAACTAATCTGCTACCATCGAAACCTTGAATAAATTGAGTACAATCCTTTAGAGATGAGATTTCCGAGATCGGTTGAGAACCAATAAGATGCAACCAATAAGACACATGTACTACCGACTACTAAATCACGGACGGGGCACTCGGTTATTTAACAAGGAGGCAGCGTGGCAGAGTGGTCGTCGCGTCGGACTCACGATCCGGTGGTTACGGGTTCGAGTCCCGCTCCATTTGTTCTCGGTCTCGAGTTCAAATCCTCGGTAGCCTGCGTAGCATGCGCTTGAAGTAATGGGCACAAGAAAAAACGGGCGCCAGAAGGAGACACGCGTGTCTCCCTCGCACGCGCCCGTTCTCTCTTTCGCCCACGTCTTCCAAGCACCTGCCACGCAGGCTAAATCGTCGGCCACACTTTTAAAATAGCCAACTGGTTGCCTACTGCCAGTTGGGCTTTGTTATAATCCTGCTATGCTGTATTTGAATAGACCTTTTTATCGATATGACGGCCATATTGAATTAATTAGATTTAAGGAGTATTATGGGATGCCCAAGGGGCATAAGTGCGATTCGACATACTCGCTCAGTATTTACGCGCCCTTTAATTTTCGGGCCAATTTTTCTTAAAGTTTTCCTAGAAAGATATTGAAATGGGAGAAAAGATCGTTGTGCCGTGTTGGATTTAATAATGATCGCCTTTTTCCCGCGAAATATAGTGAAGTTCTCTTTTTGCCTGAAAAGCGCGCGTAAAAAATACTGAGCGAGTGCCCCCCTTGCATCCCATAATACTCCTTAAATCTTATTTATTCAAAATGGCCGCCGTATCGGTAAAAAGGTCTATTATAAACAAACCTTTAAATTTTTCTCTTTTTTTTTATAGGAAACACTATTTAGAGCGATCTGATTAAAACAAGTAGTAACCTTGCGGTTGTATCCTCATACTGAGAGAATAGAAGAAAATATGCCTTTTTATTAGTACTAAACATAAATTGCTATTTTTTTTATAATGACTTTCTCTACATCATATCAAGTATGAAAATAAAGAGTTGTACAAATTTTTACCAGTAGATACGCTTCTATATAAGAGATTATAAACTATAGGAACGTCACTTGGTAACAATTAAATACTTAAAAAAATATAAAACATGATCTTGTTCCCGGAGGCAAAATAATGTCTATTTTTTTCTGCTCCTTGAACATGGCTCACTAGCAATTGCCTATATGAAATGTTCAGTAAAATAAATGCTTTATTTAATTCGTGCTATAGATACTTTGTATATAAAAGCTCCTTACAGAAGCACAATGTTGGCAAGATTTGCTGCGAACGGGAAAAACGTGTTTCTATTTGAGGTTATTTTTTGTGCGCGCTTATGTAATAGCTCACTCCATTAAAACCGAGACAGGAGAAATGAGGAATTCATCAAAGTCTAACTTGCTCTAGACATGTCTTCATTGCATGAAGGCAAGGTTTTCGGCAAACAATAAACTCAGCTGAGTAAGCCGTCTCACTGTTGACGGACTGCTCTATGTACGATGATTACCAGCGCAAAAAATTCACTTTTTAAGCACCTAGAAAACTTCTGGCGTATAAAAAAGGACTAAAAGAACAAATAATTTCTTTGGAACAAAGGCTCTTCATAACATTTTGCTACCTCTTTACGCGGATGTTTTCTCATCAACTGTTTGTTACAAAGAAGGATCGAATGTAGGTCATACAATCCAAAAAGAGCATCTTTCGGTGTTTGAACTCAAATACCCATCAAAGGCCCTAGAGCGGGACTGAATCATTCATGTCCCCACCACTCCTCCCCTTGTGTCTTGTGCTCGGCACTCACACGTCACTTCAGGATATTGCCCAAGGTAGTAGATAAGAGGAATTAACATACAGTCTGAACCTCGATAACTCGAACAACTCAAAATTTCACTGGAATTTACCCCTATAACTCGAATTCTCCACTAACTTAAACTGGTTTTCGTTTCCCTTCAGAGTTTGAGTTACCGGGGTTCTAATGTATGTCACTCTCTTAATGGCAAAAAACCTTCATATATATATATATATATATATTTTTATAAAGAACTTCTCCGAAAGCAGAGACGGGTCTTGCATCTTCTCAACGCCCGCAATGACCCAGTAATATTTCGTTCTTGCTTGCGCTTTACTACACTACGATCCTGACGTCTTCTTTTCCTCGAAACGTGACACAAACATTCTACTGTGTTTACTTATAAATTTTTGTATTGCTCTAACTTCTAACTACCCTACGAGCAGAGGCTACATTTTCGCGGTATGAGCTGGCGCGCGAACTTTTCGCACGCCAGCTCATACCGCGAAAATGTAGCCTCTGCTCGCAGGGTAACTTCTAACCTGAAGAACAGGTTCTTCTACGGTGCACAAGCATGTAGTGTGAGACTAAGGAGGGTGCTACGTAACTCCTATTTAGCTGTATCCACCTTTCTAACTTTTTCTACGACTGATGCTCAGAATTCTGTCTGTAGAATGTTATGTTAATCAGATTCTGTAGAATCAAGCTCCTGTAAGAAAGCCTTTAGCTGCTGGAACGCAGAACCTGATCGCACTGGAAAAGCATCAGGTTCTTCCTCTTTCCCATTGGTTTTTTGATAACTTATCCCATTTCCCTCGTCCTCCGTTGCTGTTTCTTCCAAGAATCGCTTTATTTCATATATAGCATAAACTTCATCTACAGACTTGGCTGGCAACGAAGGTGCAGTCTCCTCGGGGGTAGGCACGGGAGAAAGTTCTTCCACTTCCTCGTTCTCGCCTTCCGTGATCATTGACAGACCGCGCACGGACGGTTTTTTCTTTCTACTGCGATCCCTTGTCACGGTGCTATAAAGCGAAGTCTGTTCTTGCTTTTCAGCATCTGTATCCGCGTGTATCTGTGGAGCAGCTGGTTCTTCCTGCCCCGTACTTCCTTCCTCAAGCGGCTTGGGGCTTTCCTGCGGTTGAACATTCTGTACCAAATCATAAAGCCCTTCGGCGCTCTCGACCGTGTTTTTCTTCGAAGACTGAACCATTTCGTAAGTGGGAGGGGCGGATTTTGATGGAGGCCTCGAACCAACTAGCTCGTACATTACAGCGTCATCGTTATTTCTTTGTACTCTCGGTAGCGTTGCAGGACCAACTAAACCGTACTCTCCTTGTCCTTGAGAAGACGCTCCATGCTGGTTACCGGGCTCGCTTACACTCGAGTACAAGAGGTCGGCTGCATCAAACTCATCCAAGCTGTGATCAGTACTGAGACTGCGCAGTGAACGACTTGAAACTTCTTCGTACTGCGAAGAAATGGGATCTTGACAGCTAAAATCGCCGTAAAGAAAAGAGATCATGTTTTCAGATATAAGAGAGAGCACGTAGGGAAAGAAGCTAATCGCTTAATTTTTGAAAAGTGATAAAAATAAGTGCATGGCATAGTCAGGCCTCATCCATGATCGAGTGGACAAAAGTTAAGAAAGTGTTCATCTCACTACGTATTTCACTTGAAGAACTGATTAAGATAGGTCACTGATTTTACACCCAGTGCTTGAGACGTTAATGCCACCATTTCTACGTGGTATCTGATGATACATTATTTTTGTCGACTCTTTTGTGTTTCTGAATAAAATGAATCTAAACAGAAAACACTACAAAGAACGGTTGCAAGTGAAGGCTTAGCCGCGTCTGCTTTCTGTCTCACATAGCCTCCCACGCAGACGTTGTTAGGGGTTCGTCACGTGTTCCTGCTTCGTGGGGCAGGAACGCGTGATGAACGTTAAGAACGTCTGCGTGTCTCAGACGCAGACAAATTAAAAAGAAAGCCTTCTTACCTCAAACTACGGTTGCGTTTCTCAATGGATTTCAGTTGCATGGCTTGCCTCAGCACACTCACCCAGTCTGTGAGTAATTCTGGTGTGGGAGCAGACTGTAACAGAAAAACATATTAATTATGAGAACAAGAAATAATAAAATTTATAACATGCAATTAGCCTTATTTTTTCCGGATCCGTTTTGATACGAAAAAAAATTTATATAATCCTATACAGGAGCTTTTGTTTCAGTCACTTTCCACCATAAGCTCTTATGGTTGATTACAAGTGATCAGAGTTCTATACTGCATCAAGTCAGGAGAAACTTGTGCCAAAATTATCCGGAAACACACTGCTTATTCTTCAGCAAAGTTCGCTTCTATTTGAGGCACCACTGACACTTGACATAAATCATAAAAATTCACTAATTCTCTGAGAATCACACCGAAAGCTCATTTGAGAATAAATTTTGTGAATTTATAAAAATAAAAATGACGATAAAGCCACTTATCTCTAAAGGAACTGGATTGTACTATATATTCTCTGAGCGTCTGTCTAATTCCTTATATTACTCGTACGACTTATTTGCATACTATTTGCGATACTAAAAAGATTTCGACCTCGTTCTCTTTAGTTGAATGTGTCAATTAGAGCTCCAGAACCCCTACGAATCTCAAATGCAAGCTTATAACGGTACGTTATAAGAAACACCTAAATGATCTGATAGACGCCGGGGTGTTTTAGGGGTCTAAGATCAGGGCCAGAAGGGGCCAGACTAATAGATAGGAGGCATTTGAAAGAGAGAAGCGTTTATGCTCATTACTGTAACAAGCTTAACAAAACTAATAGCGGAGCTCCTCGCGCGCGCGAAGCGCGCGCGGAGCGGAGCACCATGGGTAAGAAAATTTGGTAAACTATCCTCCCCAGAAAATTTGGTTATGACGTAGCGTACGGTAGTCACTTGAAGGGATAGACGAGAGGGCCCTTCCTCGATCCTGAGACTGGGACCGAGTTATACGATCGCCGAAGATTTTTCCGAATGGATCTTCGTACGTGAGGGGTACGTGAACAATTAAATCATGAGTTCTTTTGTTCATAGTTAATGGAACTATGTTTTGTTATACAGTATGTGTGCAGAGGCTACAATTATCTCTTCCCTCGAGTTGAATTAAGGTGAGTTTTAAAACGTTGCTTGGTCGTTTGCAGTTCTACTGAATTCGTAGAAAATTCGATTCATAGTAATTGCTGATCAAGCTTTGCAATTAATTGACAATGGGCCCTGTGATCTATGTTCACGTCACATAGATGAAAGGTACCTCCAGTTTCAACGTTTTTTCTTTTGCTTAAAAATATGATAACAATAATAAAAAAGACATGAAGCTGTTGTTGCAGGATACGAGATTGTTAAGAGAATTCCTATTCAGAGGTCACAAGGCCCATACAATGGATTATTACTTAATTATTATTATTTTTAAGCTTATTCTTATTTATTTTTGCCAGTGTTGGCCGGGACCCCTCTTCTTTGACAACATTACCTGTTATCCCAATCTTATGCCATTTCACTATACTAAGTGACTACCAAGAGAATGTGCAAATTCTGTATTGCAATGTACAATCCCAGTTTGAAATGGACTATTGCATAATTGATATCAGCACTCCCCTTTGGTTAAGGAAGTGAGCAAAGATCAATGGAATTCTCTAGGGGGTATGTTGTAATAGTTTTGGAAATCCTTGAGGAATAGTCTTAAACATCGGAGTTATTCAGGGTAAACAAAGAATCCATGGAATTTTATTAGGAAAAAAAGTACTGTTCAATAAGTTCCTCCGGGGAAAATTCATATCTTAAGAAAGTCTCCCGGGTGAATGCAGTCTAATAGAATTCCTCAGGAGTAAGAAGGAAGTTTACTATATGTTGTCAACCGGGAAGAGGATGTGGCTATTAAATGTGATAGCCCAATTTTTTTCTGCCTTTGAAGGAGGACAAAGCACACACAATGACCCCACACAACAGCATGCAAGGACTGGACAAAGCAAACATGGTGTGATTTTATTTAGTTGGATAGTAAACCTTTTATTCAATGGTTTACATTGTAAAAGCATAATGGACATGAGTGTTTTGCTCATTGCTCGCCTATACATGAAACCATCCAACACATGATTGATAGAATTCACATACAAAAGTTATTCAAAATAACTAAGAATCACGAACAATCAGTGCCACTAACAAAAGGAGGCATACAACAATCTGTTAGTATGCCAAGTTGTGGTGGTTTCTTTATGCATTACCTTGTATTAATTTTGTTTTTTCTGGCTTGACTGTTCATTAGCCACAGGCATGTGACTCATTGTTTGTGATAAATAAACAATTTTTTTCCTCTGAAAGGATTCATTAAAGAGAAGAGATTCTCCTAAGGCTTAAAATTCACATCCAATTTCTTCCTTAGATCCTTGGAAGTTATAAAAATTGGCAATTTTTCCATTTCGAGTAACAGCTGAGAAAAAAAGTTCTGTCTCTGCTGTTTATTGAACTGATCAAACCTGAGAAAGAAGCTTTCAATGTATGTCAAGTTTTAAATTTACACAATATTTCTAGTACAGCCACAATAACCTAATCAATACTTTGTTACAGGTGTAATTATTATTTTATATTAATGTAATATAAGGTTTGCTGAAAAAATTGCTTCATGTACCGTAAAAAGGGTAAAGGTTTTGCTCACAACAGGAAGACTTGTTTTGATATCACATGAGTTTAAGTGTTTGTGTTTTTCTGTTTGCATTCAAAGCACAACCATTTTGTTGTTGGATGGAATGCAGATTCAGGGATATTAGCAAAATCTGGATGGTACCACTCACAGCATCCACAACAATTGACATAAGCAGCGTTGTTGTTAGGCAATCGGCATGTGTAGTAAATAGGTACATTTTTGCCTACCACAAGAAGAACAAGCTCAACTGTATCGTCAGTTGGTGGGAACTCAGTCATCCTTGAAGACTCCAGGCAATCAACAAGGTGTGGGCGCATGGCTCTCTGGTCATATCTCTTGGTGGTGGGGTCACCACCATGGCATAGAGTGGTGGCAAAGGTTATAGCAAAGAGTGCACAGTCATTGTAACCCTTCTGCTTTTGCACTTTCTGATTCCTAATTTTAGCTATGTTGCCTTTGTAAACAGGCTGATCTGGATTTGTCTTTTATTAAAGTGTGAAATATTAAAGCAATGAAGTTTTTGACAATATTCTTCTAACTGGGTTGTCCATCGTCACCACCTGCATCTTTGAAGTTAATTTATTTCGTAAAAGTAATCCCATTTGCAAAGGCACAGACAAGACCCCTTGCAAAACCTAAAAAATCATGACCCCCCCTATTAATTGTTGGAAAAAATTAGCCCCCCCTCTAACCAATCTAGAACAGCCTTGACCCCTCCCCCTTCTTTTTTCCCTCCCCCCCTACATAAATAATGACCAGTTCCTTAACTGAAAAAAGTGAAAATGACCTTGGAAGTATTCCTTCTTTCTTTATCTGCTGCATGTCTGTCAATGCCCTGATGGCAATCATATACTCGTTTTCCTGTTATGATGAATGGAATTCCATCATATTTGATCTTTGATTGGGAGGTTACAGACTGAGGATCTTCAAAAAACACCTTCTTCCCCTTCATTTGCTCATTTTGTGGAACAAAGCAAGGCCTAATCTTAATATAATATTGTACATATATATAAACTTTCACAGTTCATTTTTTTCTGTAAGTTTATGTTTCTGCTCTGAACTGACCCTGGTATAGATTTTACCAGTGTCCTGTAGCCATTTTCAGCAGGCAGGAGGCATGAAGAATGAAGGCAACTTTCCTTATCCCTTTGAATTTTATATGGCTGCACAACATTTTTTTGGCCCAGGGCACCTACAATCACAACCTCTTTTGTCAAGATATTTCTGTTTCTTATTCGAACCTTTCTTCCATTTTTTGTCTTTTATTTGGATATTAAGTTTATTTTTCATTTAATGCATTATTCAATTAACATTGTTGTTATTATCATCATTATTATTCTGTTAGTTTGTTCTGTATTTAAAAACCTATTATGGTATTGCCAGGAATTTTTTTGTTTGTTCCCCCCTCCCCCCCCCCTGCCCCACAAAAAAAGGGGTTCTTCTGTGCCACGTGCAATATTCTGCATCCGGATATTCCATTTTGGTGTACACAAACCAATAATTAGTAAAGTCACAGAATACACTGACCGTACATTTAAGCTAACTTTGCCTAAACCGTTGTTGTATATATAGTACATAACGAAACTTGTTGTCGTATCCAACTCATGCTGATTTTACATCTGGTACGAACAAAAAACTTCCAGGTCTGTTTTCAGAAGACATGTCTATTATCCCAAATTTAAAATTTCCACCCCCCCCCCCCCTGCTAATTTCTGACAAGTCCCTAAACAGCTACTGCAGTACGCCTACTCTTGTTTGGATTTTATTTTTCCCGCTCTTTCGGACGCGTTTGGTTAATGTTTCACAGAGTATAGGACCGGCCGTCCAATCCCGGAGAGGTACTTGTCGTCTATCCCTTGTAGGGATAGGTCAGGGAACCCTAGTCTGCTTAGAGATAAGGAAGACAAAAATAATTTCCATTTTTGGCTTTGAGGGGGTATATTCGTTTATTTCAACAGCACCTTGTCATAAGTCTCAAATCCATCTGTTTTAATATTTGTGAAGAAAAATAATTTGTCACCCCAAGTAGTTTTTCGCCTTTTTTCGTTTAATATTAGTGGCGGGAGCCAGTAATATTTTTCGAAGTACGAATAGGTCAATGTTAAGTATATTTTAGACGAAAAAAACAAGAAACAAAATAAATCACATCGCATCTTTTTGAATACGCCCGCGAGTATTCATTCTGACTCCCTTACGCGCCATTTTTTGGCTATTGCGATGCGGTGATCGATGCAGAAACGAAGATTTACTCGGCGATTAAACTCGGCGATCGTATAACTCGGTCCCAGTCTCAGGATCGAGGAAGGGCCCTCTCGTCTATCCCTTCAAGTGACTACCGTAGCGTACGCCCGTCCGTACACACATTTCATGTAAGCCGATGTGAAATGTCACAATAGATCTTGCACAACTTGACTAGCCTTTCAGTTATTTAAGCCATCCGTATGAGTACGATTAGATTGACAGCTGTCAAAATCAGACATCCGCTGACAATTATCACATGACCATGTCGCGGGCTCAGATGAAAGACCAGTCGTTTTGCCCCTACATATAAGCTGTTATAATATGTCACACTTGCCAATTCAGCATAAAAACGAAACTACGCCGGGCAAGGCTGTCAGTTAGCTGACAGTCGTTTAAAGTTATATTGGCAAGCCAAATTAAGGTCAATTGACAGCTGTCAAAACAGGACATGTGCAGACCAGTATCAGAAAACTAATAACGTGGGCTCAGGTTCGCTGAGGTACACGATCTGGCATTTTCTACTACAAGCCGGACGGATATGCCTTACTCACACTCGTAGTCTGTTAATTCGAATATTCGCCAATCTAATTAAGGGTAATTGACAGCTGTCAAACTAGAGTATACGCTGACCATCATCACCTGAGTGTATCGCGGGCTCATTTTTCTATCCATTGAGTTCACGTAGTGTTTAAAGTTTTGCGCTGATATTTTATTTGATCACGTGCTCAACTCGAAGCCCCAGAGGTTAGAAAATCTATCCATCCTACAAAATTCGGCAATCACGTGTGACCTTACACCAACCATCCGACCTTCCGTCCGTCCGCGCCACAGTCATACCAATGTTTAACCTCACACTTTCTAGCTAATTTGGGAGCCTGCAACCTGATATTGTACATCCATGTTTTGATTTATTGACAGCTGTCAAAATAGCGTTTCTGCTCACCAGTATCGCCTGACCGTATCGCGGGCTCAGGTATCGACCCACTGAGTTCGAGTGTTTTTTTGAAGGTATCCGCTG